>VWZX01003043.1:0-34710 GCA_013399015.1 Galbula dea
GCCACAAAAATGATGAAGGGAGTGGAACATCTTCCTTGTGTGGAAAGGCTGAGGGAGCTGGGTGTCTTTAGGTTGGAGAAGAGGAGGCTAAGGGGTGACCTCACTTATGCTTTTAAGTATGTGAAGGGTGAGTGTCAGGAGGATGTGGTCAGGGTGTTCTCAGTGGAGTCCAGTGACAGGACAAGAGGCAATGGCTGTAAGCTGAAGCATAGGAGATTCCGTGTGAATACATGTAGAAATGTTTTCCCAGTTCAGGTGCCAGAGCCCTGGAACAGACTGCCTGGAGAGGTTGTGGAGTCTCCTTCTGTGGAGATATTCAAAACCCATCTGGACGCGCTTCTGTGTGACCTGGTGTAGGGAATCCTGCTGTGGCAGGGGGGTTGGACTAGATGATCTTTCGAGGTCCCTACCAGCTGCTAACGTTCTGTGACTCTGTGATTCTGTGATATGGGGCTTGGACTTCTGGGATTCCCTGCCTGGACCTTGTGATGCTGTTAATGCTGCCCTATGAACTTTTTCCCCCGAAGTTGCTGTGGTTTTTTTTGGGCACCTGTAAAATGGGAGAAGTAAATATTATTGCCTCTAAAATTTCTTGGAGTTTTCTACTGCTCTTGCATATTAAAGAACATACGTTACTAGCATTATATATTAGCATTGAGGAAAACAATCTAGTTTGTCTACTAACATGCAAGAAAAAGTGTTTGGTTTTAATTTTCCACAAACTCCTTACCTTAGTTGTCTCAGTCTTTTGTTTCTTTTTCCCTCTTTGGTGCTACTGGAAACAGGATTTGACATTAATGTTTTGGGGCAGGTTTTCAGCCAGGGTAACTCAGTGTAGCTTGATCAAAGTGAAAAGAAGTGGAACAGTGTTTACAGTTCTCTTTGCTAAGAATTTATTTTGTGTTTTTTTTTTTTTTTCATAAGAACCTATGACCATATTGCATAAGACTGTTACAAAATAGTGTAATATGTGAACACCAGCATAAGCACCTTTAACTATTTTTCCAGCATTTTAGGAAAGTGGCAGATACGGAGGATATAGAATTGCTCATTTTATGCTTTACTGCTAGAATATGGAAGCTGGAAAAAGCCTTTATTTTAGTGTAATTTTATTTCTTTTCATTTTAATTTCTGATTTTGCAATATGATTTGGGTGAACTGTTGTCAAACTACCCCCACCTCCCCAAAACAAGAAAAGAGGCTGCACATGGAAGACTGTCGTGTTAATTTTTTTTTAACTCTATACAGATATTTTGCTTCAAAAGTTGTCAAAATAAAAAGAATATACTCCATCTGAAAATGCTGCATTTTAAATTGGTTCTGCCAGTATTTCTCATGTACATTAAGAAAGTAGTCATGGTTAACAAATGGCCATATAAGCCTGATTAGGTAGCCACCATTACTTAATTAAGGTCCCTTCCAACCTGAGCCATTCTCTCAATGGTCAAACTTTTTCCTACTGTTGCAGTTGCCATACCAGTGTTTTTTTCATTCTGTTCCCACTCAAATTAATTTTGTTTAGATTGAATTGTCAGAGTTCTCATGGTGTCCCAGGTGGGATCTCAACCATCCTTTTTGGATTGACGTAAGTGTTTTCCTGTGCTTACAAAGCTACTTAAAGTTCTAGATTTATGTTTGCTTTCATGATTTCAAAATCATTAATTATTATTATTATTATCATATTTTTAAATATTATTAACCGATTAACTTTTTATATATTACTAACTTTGACTTTTTTTAGAAAGTCAGATCCATTAATTTGTAGGTGTGCTACTTATCTTCTAGTTTACACTCGTTAAATTTAATCCCTTTGAGTGTCACCCTATGTGTCCACTTCCTCAGCAGTGACACTCTGGTCCTTCTCTTCACTACGGAGACCTTTTAACTTCATGAAATTGCCAAATTTTATTGGTACACTCCTACCACATCTTGATGTTTATAAATGCAGAGCCATTTATAATGCAAGCTTTGCACCATGTTTATACACATGTGCACTATAAATCAAAATGCAAAAGTTCTTCTGATTTTCCTGTTTATACTTCTTCATACACAGACAGTGCTTTTCAAAGTGGGAAATAGTATGTCACTTCCCACTTCTGTGCTCCTTCTCCTGGGATGCAATTTCCCTGTATTTTCAAGTGTTCAATAAAAAGTTTGCAGAGGTCCTCTGTAATTGAGCTAACATGAGCTTGACCTCCTCATTTCAGACAGGCTTGAGTAGGAAGAGTTGTGACAATTGTGTTTGGTTTGATTTTTTTTTTGAATGAAGTTATTTGGAAAATTACTTTTAGAATTATAACTTCTTGTGAGTGGAGAAAAGTTTTTGTATTCTCTTAAGGTGAAAGAAAGGTATCATGAATAAAAGAGAATATAATTCTGACAGATGCACTGCTTAGGGCTTTGTCTCTACATGTGCACTGGATCAGCAGCAATTCCTCGTGGTGACTTACTGCTGCTTTTCAGCTTTTGGGGAGCTGTCCTGTGTGACAAAGACAAAAATGCAATGAAAGGTGTCTGATGACTGAATGCACAGAAACTCCTGAGTGCAAATTTTCTTTCTCTGAAATTCCTCTCCTCCTTTAAAAGTCTTAGCTGTAACACAGACTGGCTCCTTAGTATCTCAGTAAATCATAATCTTTAAAGCATCATTTGTTTATTTTATTCATAACTCATTTTATGTACTAGGGTTTTGTGAATAGTATGACATTAATAACCTACATATTTAGATGTGTTGCCAGGAAAAAAATTATTGTTGTGAATGTTGTTTTGCATAATACTTCTATGAAAACCAAATGTGCCTTATGTAATTAATTTCTTAGTCTTAGTCTTACTTAAATGGTAACATTTCGGATTCTGACATCTGTTCATCTGTCAAGATGTTTATATTGAACCTAACTCCAATCTGTGTTACAACGTCCACCAGCAAGGTTTTCTCCCAAGGTGGGTTTAGTGGAATATCAAGAGATGAAGTCTTGGCCAGGCTGACATAAAAACTTCTAGTTATATCTGTGAGGCCAGAATTTGCAAGAATTTGGTCCTGAATTCCTACAGTCCTGTTCTTATGTAATCCAGTCCTTCCAGCAACTGTAGTAAGATAGGGATTTGAATCTCTTCCTTTACGATAAATTTTCATGTCGGAGCCATTTGATTAGTTCCTTTTATTTAATAATGTAAAAACTAAAAACCATAAATGTGTCTTTGAAGATGATAAAAGGAAAATTCCACTTAATGCTTGCAGGCTGTGGGAGGTGTCATGGCTAGAGAGATTGCAGTGTCAGATCAGCTGAACTGACAATAGTTGTTGGGGAACGGCTGCCAAAATTGACATATGGTAGGAGAAGAGGATTCATTACAGAGTATTAAAGCTTCTTGGAGACATAACATGCATTTTTGTGTGCAGTTGGGTTTGCCAGGGTAGTTTTTGTTTTTAACTTAGGCAACTTCTGTATAGTTGAAATCTGTTTTTCCTCCACATACTATAATGTGTAATTTTATTTTTTTAGATTTTGGAAAAGAAAATAAGATACTTTGGTTCAAAAGTAAACTTCCTTAGAAAATCATATTTGTTAATTACTTAATTTGGAGCTATAAATCTTAACCTACCTCTTTTCTTTCCAGTGAAGTGCTATGTTAAGTTCAACTTACTACAGCTCAGATGCAGTCAGTGCAGTTGAAGCCTTCTGTTAGTTTCATGAAAGAGTTGAAAATACATGAATGGGTCTGTTGCACTTTGCAGTCTGAAACTGTGCTTGTGCTGATGCTGCTGAGGTGGCTCTCGTGATGGTATCAGACAGTTCAATTTGTGTTGAGTTTCTAAATTTTTTAGCTACAGTATTGGAAATAGAGGTATTTTGGAAGGGTGAAGAAAATTAATGGTTAGCAAAGGAAAAAAGCACTCCACTTTTCATAGTCTTTAGTCTAACAGTGGAGAGTGGCTGCTTTTCCTTAAATGCTGAATGATACTGAATAAGCAGAGGGCATCAGTTTTCTTCATTTCAGTCATTTTTTGTCGTAAGAGTGTGTATGAAGCTTCCCAAATACTCCATGGTATACAGATGGCTCTTTGCCATATACTTACCTTGCACAGAATAATACATTTTGTATACTTTCATGTAGTACAAATAGTGAAAACTAAGTGGGCAACTTATTTGAAAAATCAGTTCTACTACATGAATTGACTTAAATAAGGTCTGACTGGAACATAGGAAATTCCAGATAAGGAAAACCTTTTCGTACCACAACTGTGGTAAAACACCAGCACAAGATGCCCATAGAAGTTGTGCTTTTTCTGAGATACTCAGGACTTTTTTGGACAAGTCCCTGCTCTAATCGAATGAGCTTTGAGCAGCAGGTTGGAGGTCTCTTCCAAACCTGGCAGAGGTCTCTTCCAAACTAAGCTATGTTGTGATGTTTGTAGTCACCTTAAAATGGGGATATTTCTTCTCACTACTTAGGTTTCTTTTTCTTCCAACAAACAAACAAATAAGAAAAGGGAATCCCTATAACATTTTAGCTTAGGAGAAGATATGACTGAGTATTTAATTTATTTGTTTTACTTTATTTTGTTTCTATAGGGAGGCTAAGATGGCCTGCATATATAGCATGTGTGGATATGTGTAAGTATATTACTGCATAGATACAGTGCAGATATAGGCTATTTTTTCTGACTCATGAGGTCAAATTAAATGTTATCTTCGTTGCTGCATGTCTCATAAAGAAAAGCTGTCCTGAGTAATATATCAGTTCTCATTTGAAAAGCCATGACTCGAGTCCTTAGAGGAAGATTTATGTGAAAGAAGACTGAGCTATCTCCTGAATTAAGGTGATGAAATTGTACTTCCGCTTTGTGCTGCAGACATATAGAGAGGGTTGAGGGTATATTGCTTCCATATCCCTGGCCCTAATTAATTTCATTTAGATAATTTCCTTCTGTGTAAGAGCTTGAAAGAATTACATTTAGTATACTGCATGCTCTCCTGTTCTCTCAGGCTGTCTTACACTGACCAAACTACTGATTCTGGGCTAACCTGCCTGATTTTGAGGGATTTCATTCACATGATGTGATTGTCAGAAAACCTCTGATTCAGCAGTAGCAAGTTTAGAGCAATAGATCTTGAAGTGGACATCTGTCCACAGCCTTGGGGTTCTCTGCACCGAAGAGCCACTCAGCAGCAGCATAGCGTTCATGTTGGGCATCGTTCTTTGCTTCTAAAGAAATTTGTATTTCTTGTTACTTTGGAGAAACTTGGTAAAGAAGCGGTTTAGGGAACCAGTATCTCAGGACTCCTGTCTTTTTGTTTATTAACATTGAACCACATCTTGATCTTTGACTTTTTTACAGTTGATCTTACACATTAAGAAGAAAATCAGGATCATAAAATTCCACTTCTGAAGACTTTGCAGCCAGTTATTACCAGTTTTCAGTGTAGTGGGTGTTACTAGAAGTACAGTGTAATATCATACTGAACTGCATGTATGGGAGTGTTAAATATATATAATACCTTATGTGTAAATTTTAAAATGAATTTGTTTTGGCTATGTAAGTGTAAAGGTTTGCATCATAAATCATAGTTGGATTAAATGAAAATCTGTACATACAATTCATAAGGTAATCCTCTCTGTCAGAATGACAAATCCTAATTAAGATTGCTGCAGAAATTTGCATTAGTACTTTCTGCTGTTATCTACTTATAATCTCCAGCTCTCAAAATGATTCCATTATAGTTGTGATGTTCCTTACCTGTGTTCTACACAGTTACAATTCTCAAGTTCACTTTCTTTTAATATGAAATATGTGATACAATGCTGTTATTTAAAAACTCAACCATTTCAACAACTCAAGGTAGATTCCTAGAGTGGTTAGGTTGGAAAAGATATTTAAGATCATTGAGCCCAACTGTTCACCAGCAATGCCAAGTCCACCGGAAAAACATGTCCCTCAACACCACATCAACAGTTCTTTTAAGTACCTCCAGAGATAGTGACAGCACTGCTTCCCTGGGCAGCCTGTTACGGTGCTTTACAGCCCTATCAGGGAAGAAGTTTTTCCTAATACCCAGCCTGAACCTTCCTTGGAGTGACTTGAGGCCACTTGCTCTTGTTCTATCACTTGTTACTTGGGAGAAGAGACCATCTCCCACCCTGCTACAACCACCTTTCAGGTATTTGTGCAGAGCAAGAATGTCTCTCCTCAGCCTCCTTTTCTTCAGGCTGAACAACGCCAGTTCCCTCAGTGGTCTAGACTTGTGCTCTCGACCCTTCATCAGGTTCGTTCCCCTTCTTTGGACACACTCCAGCACCTTAATGTCTTTCTTATAATGAGGGGCTCAAAACTGAACACAGTATAGCTATTTGTAGAAATCTGAGGTTTGGCAGCAAGTGCCAAAAGGAGTGGAATACCTTGGTTTCATTAAAGATTCATGTTTTAAAATAAATGAGTGATGTTCCATCTGCTTAGGTAGCATGTTTAAGCAAAAATATCAGCTTGTTGTGGATCTGTAGGATTGAAATTTTCTCTTGTACTCATTTAAAAGTACAGCTATTTTGTTGAGTTTGGATTAGAAGGATTTTTTGAGAGTCCTTGGAAGTATATGCTTTTGTCAAAATCTTACATTTAGCTAAAAAGCAAAGCTGGAGCATTCTTCCTCCAATTTAAATCCATGGAAATTTAAAGGGAGCACAAGTGACAACATCTGAACACTGTTTGTGTGAGCATCAGTCAGATGTTTCCATTTCTGTGCTAAATGTATTAGATTCTGCTTGATTCCCTTGCTCTGCTATGTAGCTGGTGAAATCAGGCTGACTAGGTTCACTCTGAAGTCACATGGAAAATAGGTATTTACTGAGTTTTAATGTGAAATCATCTTGAATATTAGAACATTCAGCCCTAAGTGGTTAAAAATATCATCAAGGACCTGCTTGTTGATGCAGATCTTGTAATCTTTCTTGAACAGAACTATTTCTGTTGTATTTATCTTGAAACAGAATTATAAATCTTGTAAGTAATCATTTAGTACTCGAAGGAACCTAATCCTCTGCAAACAGCAGTTGTAAAGAGAGTTGCTGTAACATTTGTGTGCTGAAAAATATGTCAAGTTGCATTATTTGGGGCCATTCTTTAAAATATGTTTCATCATATTTTGTCTCTAGATATGTCCTTCATCTCAAAACACAGAGTTTACAGATGAGATGAACTCGGCATTTTTTGAACCTCATCAGACTTAGCATTTTGGAATAAATCAGTGATCGACAGCACAGGTGTAATTAATTTTTAACTCCAGAAGACACAGTCTTTAAGTACCACTGAAACATGTTACACTGCCATTATTATGACAGTAATGAGATTTAATTTATTGTCACTCTAAAGTTTGGCCATGTTGTCCAGCAGCACTAGAAGAAATCCTCTTGTGTTTAAAAATACTCAGCAGCAGCTGTTGCTCTACCGGTGTGGAAAAAACCCACAAAGAGCCTGACAAGAAAAGGTTTAGAATCTGGATTTTGGTTTTAAACTTGTTCTTTTGTTTGTTGGATGAAGGCATAAGGAAGTTCAAAACTTCTGTAAATGCAGCCACCACATTTTCTACTATGTCAGATTCTTCAAAATGAACGGTTTCTGGATGATGGCAAAGAGCACAAGAATTATTTATACCTGGCAGTTATTGTTAGTCTGAACGTCCCATCCCATATTTCAGCTTTGTTAGTTCATTTGGCTGTTACACATTTTGAAAGTAAGCCACTTTGAACATTTGGGCAACCTGAATTCTGATTCAGATAGGTAAAGTCTCAAGCCAATAAATGTGTAAGGTTGTACAACTGATAAGAATGATTCCTCTTGGAGTGCAAAGGTTAAAAAATTCTAGAGATGCTACATTTCTCGTGGATGGAGGTTTTATAGTGTCCAGCTCTGGGGTTGCCAGCACAAGAATCACAGAATATTTGGAGTTGGAAGGGACCTCGAAAGATCATCTAGTCCAACACCCCTGCCACAGCAGGATTCCCTACACCAGGTCACACAGAAGCGCATCCAGACGGGTTTTGAATATCTCCATAGAAGGAGACTCCACAGCCTCTCTGGGCAGTCTGTTCCAGGGCTCTGGCACCTGAACTGGGAAAAAATTTCTACGTGCATTCACACGGAATCTCCTCTGCTTCAGCTTACAGCCATTGCCTCTTGTCCTGTCACTGGGCTTCACGGAGAACAGTCTGACCCCATCCTCCCGACACACACCTTTCACATATTTAAAAGCAGAGATGAGGTCACCCCTTAGCCTCCTCTTCTCCAAGCTAAAGAGACCCAGCTCCCTCAGCCTTTCCTCATAAGGAAGATGTTCCAGCCCCTTCATCATCTTTGTGGCTCTGTGCTGGACTCTTTCCAGCAGTTTCATATCCTCCTTCAACTGAGGGGCCCAGAACTGGACACAATATTCCAGAAGGACATGAACCTGTTGAAGCGGGTCCAGAGGAGGGCCGTAAAAATGATCTGAGGTTTGGAATACGTCTGTGATGAGGATTAAAGTAAAAGAGTAGATTTAGACTAGACAGAAAGAAGACACTTTTTACAAGGAGGTTGGTGAAACACTGGCCTAGGTTGCCCAGAGAGGTGGTAGAAGCCGCATCGCTGGAAACAGGGCTCTGAGCAACCTGATCTAGTGGAAGATGTTCCTGCTTATTGTAGGGGAGTTAGACTGGGTGACCTTTCAAGGTCTTTTCCAACACAGAATATTCTGTGATTCTGAAAGAGTTTTAGGAGGGCAGTAATAAGCACATCTGACTGATCACTTGAAACTGCAGATAATCAGAAAATTTTAAGATACTGCTGATATATTTTTGTTGTGTTGAAGTAGAGGAGACTCCCTCTAAAAAGAAAATGCAGCAGTTGCAGTCTAAATAATTTCAAATGTTAAAAAACTGTCACAGATGGCCTGCCATTCATAAGGTAGCAGCCAGTAAAAAAGCAGAAGGTTCTTACTGTGAAACAGAACTATTTTTTGGCCATTCTTTTGTTATCTTCATGGACCCTTTTTATTTTCTCCCCCTTCTACTCCCTGCTTTCCCAGATGTGGGAAAAAACATTTTAATAACATATTTAGGCATTGGCCTCTCCAGGCTGTAGGGATCATCATAGCTCTGTGCAAAAATTCCTGAGCCCTCTCTAAGTGATGTGCCGTAGTGTGTGATGAGGCACAGAATCAGCACAAACTATGGCACAGTCATGACAGGACTTTAGGGAAAAGTCACCTGAAGACCAGAAATGCTTAAAATAATTCAGATTATTGACTAGTATTGACTTAGTATTGACTTTTGGAATTAGAAGAAGCTCAAAGTGACTAAGAACAGATATCAAAAAACAATTTCAAATACATCTTTCTCTTCTGGGAGACTGAGACTGAGGAAAGTCTGGATCTCCACTACTTTTATTCTCCAGTATGAATAATGATTAGTTTTCTGATTGCTTTCTCTGTCCTCTTTAGGCACTCTAGAGCTTCTGAGGTGATAAAAGACCGTGGAATATTTGCAATAATACCCCTCCCACAACTCAGCCTATTTCAAAAGAAAGTACCAATTAGTGTGGTAATTAATTCACCATGAATGCCAACCTTGTGCAGGGGGAAGTAGGAGCTCAGTCATAGTTGTGTCCAAACTGTGAAAGAGCAAATGTGATATGGCTGTTTTCAAATGAAATACGTCATTTAGAGGCTGAAATGAAATGGTACTTAATGCCTTCTTCATTTAAATCTTTATTGGTATTACTTACCTTCAGGAGCACCTGACACCCATGGCAAGGTCTGAAGCAAAGAAAGCTTATCTTTAGTGGAGGAGGATCAGGTTCAGGAATGCTGAATAAACTAGATATATAGAAGTTTGTGTGACCTGATAGCATGCACACACGGATGCAGAATAAGCTAGCCAATGTCATTGCAAGGCACTTTTTATTGTCTTTGAAAGGCCATGGTGATCAAGGTGTGTTCCTGAGGACTAGAAGAGAGAAAATGCCTCTTCTGTCATTGAGAAGAGCTGTAAGGAGGATGCAGGGAGCTGCAGGCCAGTCAGGCTCACCTTCATTTCTGGGAAGCTGACGAAATTGTGTATTCATCATCACAATCGTCACAATAGATGCTGGAGCAGAATGAACCCTCAGCAAGTATGTAGATTATGCAAAAGCAGTGGTAGTCCTTGGTGAACCTGGAGGTTGTATTGCCATTCAGGGGAGCTTTAACAGGCTGGAGAAATGGGCCAACAGGAACCTGATGAAGATCAATCAAGGGAAATGCAAAATTCTGATGGTTGAAGAGGAATAATCTCAGGCACCAATACAACCTGTGAATCAAACAGCTGGGAGGCAGCTTTGCAAAAAGGATCTGGAGATCCTGGTGAACAGCAAGCTGACCATGAGCCAGCAATGTGCTCTTGCAGCAAAGACAGCCAGCTGCAGCCAAGTATGTGTAGCTAGCAGGTTGAGGATCCTTTTCTATTCAGCAGCGGTGAGACACATCTGGAGTGCTCTGTCCAGTTCTGGATTCCCCAGTACAAGAGAAACACTTTCTGGAATTCATCCAGCAAAGGGCTACAAAGATGCTTAAGGACATGGAGCATCTGTTGTACAAGAAGTGTCTGAGAGAGCTGGGACTGCTCAGCCTTGAGAAGAGAAAGGTTAAGGGGATCTTAATCCATGGGTATAAATACCTTACGGGAGTAAAGAAGATGGATCCAGACTCTTCTCAGTGGTGCCCAGTTAAAGGGCAAGAGGCAAAAAGCACAATTTTTGAAACATAGGAAATTCCTTTTAAACATAAAAAGACCTCACTGTAAAGGTGATAAGGTAGAAGAGGTTGCCCAGAGGTGTAGAGGCCATCCATGTAGATATTCAAAACTCATCTGGACGTGGATCTGAGCAGCCTGCCCTAGATAACCGTGCTGTGAGCCCCAGAGTTGGACTGGGTAATCTCCAGATGTCCCTTCCAACCTCGAACATTCTGTGAGTGTGAATTGAATTTCTGAACAAAACTTTAATTCTGCTTTAGTTTAGGGGGCACTGTGTTGCCCATGTGGTGGTTTGTCTAAATAATTTGAAGTTCTGTCAGAAGCTTAAGGAAATATAATTTGATATTGTATACTGGCAGGTAGTGTTTACCAGTGATGCATGAAAATTTCCTGTTTCACTTCTGCAAAGTAGTGGAAGGAATTTCTGTACTCTTCCAGTTTACTAGGCATAGTGTGGTGTAGAAATACAGTTAGCATGGAACAAAAAAGTACCTCACAAACAAACTAGGAAGAAAGTTGAAAATATATAAATGGAGTCAAATGCAGAAGACAGAAGAATAAATAGGAGACAGGAAGTTTCAACCATTTAAATAAAAGTAAGGATAGCATCAGAGGAATCTTCATGTATCTAATTGCCATCAGTGCTCCCCTTGCTCCAGATAATTTGCTGCTTTTGTCACTCTTAATTCTCTTGTATTCACTGCTTTCATTGAAATTATGGGGAAATAGCACAATTTTTTAGTCACTGTACAGATGTTACTTTGCAATGTTTGGTGTAGAGTTGTCAAAGACAGGAGTATTGAATATTGAGCAAACAGTGACGGTGGTTTTGTTTTGACAGTAATACAGAATTGATAGTCTGTTGCATTCTCCAAGAACACATTATAGCTAGACCAGTAATGCACATGTAGAAGCTTAAATATCAGCAGCTTGTAATGAGTTGTAATCCATGTAATGAGCCCATGGTGGAAGCTACTACCTTCACCTCATTCGTAGCCTTTGTTGACCTTGAGACAGAGTTACCAGAAACTGAAGTTCAGAAGAGGTGGCCTGTCAAAATCACAGAGAGCCTAATACTCTCAGGCCACTTCAAGATGATTTCTAAAAGGAACACACTTAAAAAAATTACAGAGTTGAACTGCTAGCCAGGTAGGACATTTTAAGATTTGAAATTGGGTTTCAAATTAATCTCCAGATTAGCAGGAGGTTCGGTACCGTTTTTTGGTTATTCATTTCTGGATAAATAGATGGCAGTGTAGCAAAACCACTGTATCATTTTTGGCACTAATCACCTAAGCTTTCAAGGAGAAGAAGAGTGAAATATTCATGTTCTAGGGAGCCTGGACACAATTGTACTACCTAGGAACTTTATTTTCCTTAGAAAGGTAAAATTCTGTGTGACCATGGAAACTGAACTACTGTGATCATCAGGTTGATTTCATCCTTTACATCATTTTAGGCAGAGATATTTGAACCATTGTGAAAAGCTCCAGATGCAGAACAGATCATCAAAATTACATTCAAATATATTAATACATCTGTTGGAAAAAAAAAACAGCAAACCATTTCGAAGACTGACTGTCCATATATTTCACAATAATTAATAGGTATTTCAGAAACATAAGCCCCTCTCTTTTTCACAGATTTCCAAACAGAGGCATGTGTTGGCATAATTAATGGATTCCTTCCAGAAACTCCAGGAGGAAGACCCTCTAGTAATTTCCAGCACATCAGGCTATTGTTCTTCTTCAGATAGTCCTCCTACTTTTAACTGTGTTATATGTGATTAAAGGTTTTACTTGCCTATCTCCAGTAAACTCTCCTGATTCATCTTCATGTATACTTGTAGCTTAACTTGTGGAGAAAATGCTTCTGCCAGTGTAATTTATACCATCTCAAGATAAATCAGTGATTCTTCACCAGCTGCATGAGCCCTGGGAAGCTGCATAGTGAGTTCTGTGAGGAGCAAGACTGAGGAAAAATGATAAATATGTGGGAGATGGGCAAGAAATTCTTGCCAGACAGCCTTGGGAGGGCAATGAAGTAGGAGTCCTGACTACAGACTGCTTGAAGCTGTGCCTGTGGTATTCATAGCCTGAAAGACAGCCAGCAGAGAACCAGCAAAGGGATCAAGAAGCAGAGAAAGAAGAACATGGTAAATGGAGGGATGAGGAGCGTAAGGAGAATGTGACTGCAGGAGAAGTTGGGCTAGAAGAGTAATGCAGCAGGATAGAGAGGCCAGTGTATCAGTATAGGTAGGGGACTGACCTCTTGGAGAGTAGTGAAGGGGAAGGGGACCTGGGGGTCCTGGTGGATGGAAGGATGACCATGAGCCAGCAGTGTGCTCTTGTGGCCAGGAGGGCAAATGGGATTCTGGAGTGGATTAGTAGGGGTGTGGTTTGTAGGTCAAGAGAGGTTCTTCTCCCCCTTTACTCTACCCTGGCAAGGCTGCATCTGGAATATTGTGTCCAGTTGTGGCCCCCTCAGTTGAAGAAGGATAGGGAACTGCTTGAAAGAGTCCAGCACAGAGCCCCAGGAAGGGGCTGGAACATCTTCCTTCTGAGGAAAGGCTGAGGGAGCTGAGTCTCTTTAGTCTGGAGAAGAAGAGACTAAGTGGTGACCTCATCTATGCTTTTAAGTATGTGAAGGGTGAGTGTCAGGAGGATGTGGTCAGGGTGTTCTCAGTGAAGCCCGGTGACAAGACGAGGCAAAAGTTGTAAGCTGAAGCATAGGTGGTCCTATGTGAATACAAGACAAAATGTTTTCCCAGTTCAGGTGCCAGAGCACTGGCACAGACTGCCCAGAGAGGTTGTAGAGTCTCCTTCTCTGAAGATATTCAAGAGCCATGCGGTCAAGTTTCTGTGTAACCTGATCTGGAGAATCCTGCTGTGGCAGGGGGGTTGGACTAGATCATAGGATCATAGGATTGTCAGAGTTGGAAGGGGCCTCAAAGATCATCCATTTCCAACCCCCCTGCCTGGTAGGGACACCATCCACTAGATCAGGTTCCCCAGGGCCCCATCAAGCCTTCTCTTAAACCACAACCTCTCTGGGCAACCTGTTCCACTGCCGAATCACCCTCAGAGTGAAGAACTTCTTCCTAATATCCAGCCTAAGTCTACCCTCCTCTAGCTTACACCCATTTCCCCTGGTTCTATCACTGTCTGACCTCATAAAAAGTCCCTCCCCAGCTTTCTTGTTGGCCCCCTTCAGATACTGGAAGGCTACAATAAGGTCCCCTCAGAGCCTTCTCCTCTGCAGACTGAACAATCCCAATTCTTCCAGTCTGTCCTCATAGGAGAGGTCCTCCAGTCCTCTGATCGTCCTCGTGGCCCGAGATGATCCCCTCCAACTCATAACATTCTGTGATTCTGTAAATGTTTTTTGAGATTGTGTCTCCTTGAGTTGGAAGTCAAATAAGCAGACATTTTCCATTTTCACTAAGTTCTTAATAAATGCATTGGTGCATGAATATTCCTGAGACAGTCTGTAATTAAAATCTTTGAGAAGCTTCTTTTTACCTATTCAGTAGTCAAATTGGAATTACTTTTCCTTAGCCTGTTTTTCTGCTTAGCCGTGATTCACCTGTATCCAGAATGCTTTCTGACTTTTATTTCTGTGCTACAGTGGTGCATTTAGTGTCAGGTATCTGAGCAAGAATACGTCTTTTGTAGAATGTCATGTGCTGTCCAAGAGGTGCTCTTTCTTTAATGCAGAAAAATAATAAGAATTAGGATTTGGGTGTAGCTATTTTATTTCATTTGACAGGTAATACCCTCCCACTGAGACTTCTCTTGCAGGTAGTTGATTATATTGCTCTGGGTTGACGTAATTACCACCCTTACCTCAAGTATGAGGCTTTTGCAAAGTGCCTGTTAAACTATAAAGAAAAGCTTTCTTTTTGACTTAAAATCACAGGATTTGATCAGGCTTTAGCCATTTTGAATTCATTCATTTTCAGTGGTGTTTTAAGGACATTGTAAGACTACCAAATTCCTTGCCAAGCGGTGAATGCAGAGATGCTTCTTCTCAGGCTTTAGAGAAATAGTATTAAAAGGCCAAATTATTTTTGCAATTGCAGTATCCAGAAGGATCCTTATCATCAGACAAACACACCTTATGTTTCTGGGCTACATTCATAGATTGATTACTGAATTTTTTTGTAATACTGGCCAAAGCAACTAATTCTACATTTACAATCAAAACAAATCCTGTACTCAGATATGAGAAAAATTTAGGCTTAAAACACCTCAGTGTTCATGATATCCCTATAAAAATGAATGTGATTTTAATCTACTTTGTGTTTCTGTATGTGAGTTTGTGCACAGGTATAAACAAACAGTGGTATTGCTGTGGGAGGACAGAGACCCTTCTGTGCTCAGCATCCCTCTGAGCAAACAGTAGGTGTGACAGAGTCTGGCGTGCTGCTGCTGCAGAAAGGGAGGTTGCAGGTCTGTGGGGCTGCAGAGGCTGGGAGCCATGCTGGCTCATCTGAGGAGCTCTGCTCCAAGAGGGCTGAGAAGCTTGTTTGTTGGAAGGACTGGTTGGTGCCAGACTGGAAAGATAGCACAAGGTACCTGACCCACATGGCAGTGTCATGTTCCAGATCTGTGGTTGATCACAGAATTACAGAATGTTAGGAGTTGGAGGGGATCTTGAAAGATCATCTAGTCCAACCCCTCTGCCACAGCAGGATTCCCTAGACCAGGTCACACAGAAGCCTGTCCAGATGAGTTTTGAATATCTCCATAGAAGGAGACTCCCCAGCCTCTCTGGGCGGTCTGTGCCAGTGCTCTGGCACCTGAACTGGGAAAACATTTCTACGTGTCAGCTTACAACTCTTGCCTCTTGTCTGGTCACTGGGCTTCACCAAGAAGAGCCTGACCTCATCCTCCTGACATGCACCCTTCCTATACTTAAAAGCATAGATGAGGTCACCCCTTAGTCTCCTCTTCTCCAAGCTCAAGAGACCCAGCTCCCTCAGCCTTTCCTCAGAAGGAAGATGTTCCAGCCCCTTCATCATCTTTGTGGCTCTGTGCTGGACTCCTTCTAGCAGTTCCCTATCCTTCTTCAACTGAGGGGCCCAGAACTGGACACAGTATTCCAGATGCAGCCTTGCCAGGGTAGAGTAAAGGGGAAGAAGAACCTCTCTTGACCTACTGGCTGTGTTCATAGCCAGGTTTAGTTCATGCAATTTACACTTCCCCATCATGTGGCTCTTATTTACATGCTGCTTTAAGTTTTACTGGAAGATCTATGACGATGATGTCAATTTTGTGTTTATTCAATTAAGTCTTACAAAATACAGCCTTTAACATAGAATTACAGGAGGATGTCTCCTTATGTGGACTTTCTCTGCTAAGTTATAATTGCTATTAAGGCTTTTCAGCTTTTGTTTTCTTTTATTTAAAGATTTTGAACTTAGGGCAGCAAATATGTAATTCTCTGTAGTAAATATAAAGCATTTAGATCTGGATATGAGCTGGAATTTGAAGTATCATTAATATTTCAAATATCCATTTGAAAGTGCTGGAAAAGTAGCCAAAGACTAGCATGAACACTCAGATCTTTCTGAAGAAAAATTTTGTGATTTTTCAGTTACTTGTTGTTCTCTGTCTTCTAAGATTGCCATTCATCTTCATTTTTGCTTGAAGATTTTATAACTTCACATATTAGCAAAACCCATAATCTAAATATATTCCTTAATACTACTTACTGATTTGTTTAGAAAGCTAGGCTGGTTTTTGTTGTGCTGAATGGCAGCCGTGTTCATTGCGTGACATGCAAAGAATTTGAGTTGTCCCTACTGTTATGGGAAATATGGATACTAGTGCAATCTGGATCTAGCAAAATGCAGTATACCTTTGGGATACACTGGTTTCCATGACAACATTTTCTTTTGTATTTTTGAGGCTAGAAATGATGGGCAGAAGCTGGTTTTTTAGCAATGATTAGGTCAGGTTTTGTTATTGTTTAGTAAAAGAATGCATCCACATGTGAATGCCAAAATAAATGTTAACCCTTTCTGTGTGCCTTCACATGGTGGCCTTACAGGGGTACATCATTATTATGAATTCTCAAGTAGAAGTAAAAATGTTTTGATTTCTTAGAAATTTGGTTTAAGAGCAATTGAAAAAGCAGCTGTATTAGAATTTCATAAAAACTCATGACTGAACAAACTGGTATTCCTCATTAGAATGCTCAAAATCTGTTTTTTAAATTTTGTTTTGTTTTCCTAAAATAACCATATTGTGAAAAATATTGGGTTCATCAAATAACCATACTTGGTTTGTGTGAATCAGTGCCTTTCTTTCAATCTTGTTTAAGAATCCTAGCTCTGGTGGAGAACCACAGTTTGTTGGTCTTGTAAATTGTCCTCAAGGACGTTGCTTGTTGAGAAATGTCATTGTCTCTGTGAGCAATTTTTTGGTCAGAATCATCACAATTAATAGTCTCTGGTTTTAGCTATTAGTACAGCCAATATAAAGGAAATTATTATCTTGCATCAGAAGGTTAAATCCCAGAAAACCTGGAATTGTTTTCCCTATGGCATCCATTTAATCTGGATGCAGTGGATAGGTAGATAGGAAGGTCTGAAACTTAAGAGGAATTGATTAACTCTTTCCACTTCTTTTGTACCAGTTTTCATTTAGCTTGTAAACAAAGTGATAATCTTTCCTTTTCTAGTTCTGTGCTCCTCTTAATCAATCTTTTCAATACAACAAGTAAGATCAAGCAGTTTTGGGTACTGCAATTGCCCATGTGAAAAAGCACCACGTGAACCTGGGCTTTACTTTGACAAATCCTAATGACCCATATTTAATTTTGATCTTTGCTCCTCTCCTGAGACCCCAGTGAATTGTTTCCATAGCTTTTCAAAGAAAGCATACACAGATACTGGGCAGAAAAAAAAAATTATCAGGAAATTCTCCTAAATCCTTTTGGCTCAATTGATACATTTTCTCTCTGTGGATGTGAAATTCCCCTTGTTATTAATGAGATGTCCATACATGTATAGAACGATGATGAAATTAAGTATTTTCTTATATAAATAAAACTTATATTTATATAAATGGATTAAGTATAACGGTGCAAATAACCTCAGGTAGAAAGCTGTTTTGCCATACTGCAGAAGATGACTTCCATCTAGTTTGGTTTCATTACAGATCCAGAATTTCTGCAGCTGCAGAAAGTGTGCGTCGCATATGGCAGAAGTGACTCTGCAGAGTGTCATTGTGCAAGATTCCGTTGTGTAAAAACCATTTTTTTCTTGGGTGTTCCTTGGCATTATGAAGGCTCTTCAGGTGTTGTCAAAAGTTGTATGAGTTCAGTTTCTTTGGGGTTCTTTTTTTTTGATCATGGAAAATGTGAATTGCAGACATCCTTTTAATAAAACCTGTTCAAGTGAAAAAAATACCTGTTAGAAATAATGTATGCTGTCATTGATTTTTGTACGTGTTCCCTTACATCCATGAGCACAGCACCTAGGCTGAGAGTTGTTTGTTATAGGTAATGTTTTAGCATCAGATGAGGTCCTCAATTTAGGTGTTTTCCAGGGAGTTATATGCTTTCACATATTTTCACAGGATTCAAGTAATAAAGGTAGTAGATGATAATTGAAACCTCATTTTTTAAATAATCTAAAAATAATGTATTATTTTCTAACTATCTTTTTAGGACTTGCTCTGTGTAACTTCATATTCATACCTATTCAGTTAAGGACTTAAGCATAGCTTTAAATTAAACTACTAAATTAAGTTTTAATTATGAAGAAAAGACACTATTGATGTTGTAATAGTCTTGGACATGCCTATAGTTTGTCCATTGTGTTTTATGCCTCCAGGGAGCTCTTCCTACCTTCATGTCTTTGGAATTGGTTAGGAACTTCCTATTTCATTTTACTTTCAAGCTTATTTAAGCATCATAGCACCACATTACTTTTCTGGAAAATGCTATTATTCACCAGGTGATTTCTTTCTTCTGTGTTTAGATCCTCATAATGCATCACAATATTGTTGATTTGGAACTTTGTTCTGTAGGATTCTTCTTAAAAATTGGTAATTTAGTATTTATTTTTTTAATATTTCAACTCAAGCTCTTATCCTTCCTTCAATGAACTTTTCTGAGACTAGCTCCACAAAGGACACTAGCTAATAACTTGCATCCATAGCAATAGGCATATCTTATTATTGGATAAAGTGTTTCTGGGGTACATTCATTACTTCTCCAGCTAAGAAAGTGTCAGTAGTGGCAGACAGGTCAGCTTATACATGGGAAAATATAGACTATGACCTTCTGTACTGTTTTCTACAGATTAGTCCAGTCCTCATCCTTTCTGCCATGTTATTACAAGTGTGGTTATACACATAGCATCCTTGAGTGCTGAATTTTGATGGTGCATGGTTTCCAAAATGACAGGCTACTTGGAACACACACCGAACTGTCTTCTTGCTTTGTTTTAAGTAAGAGTGTACAGGAAAAAAATGAATTCTGCAGTTTGTCTGGTGAACGGATCAGGTCCATCCTGGTCACTGAAATATCCAAGTTTTCAGTTTTTGAGACTTGGTCACCTTGGTACTCTTCAAAGTTTGAAATGAGTGGAGTTTCAGTGAGCTCCTTTGAAAAAGAAACACTAAAATAACAGACTCTTTAGGAAGCAATGTAAAAATAATCTCGAACAAACAGCCTCAGCTTTGTTCTTGACTGTGGATTTAGACTTCTGAGTTGGACAACCAACCCTGGGAGATCAACAAGCATACTTCCTACTTACAGATCTAGTTGATACATTTCTTTTGAAAGTTTGGTGAAAAATCATATCTTTTCAAAAATCTGCTTGAATAGTACCTATTACCTAAGGAAACTCTTTAAGTACTGTTTATTTTACTAGTGTTGACCACATCTTTACTCTTCTCCTTAAGATCACAAACGTTCATGAAGAATTTACCTTTTTAAAGTGGTACCACATGGTGAATTGGAGATACCTTTAGAAACTAGTAAGAATCATTGTATAGTGTTTAATTAATTTTAATGCATGTCTCTTGTAGCCTGAATGTTGAGCACAAGTTGGTACAATGTATTGCTAATTGAGATGAATTAATATACATGGGCACAAATTGGAGTTTAGGAAATTCCCTTTAAACGTCACCAGAAAGTGTTTTTCTGTGGCAGTGGTCAGTCTAGTGCTAGAACAGTTCCCCAGAGACACTGTGGAGCCTACATTCTTGGAGATATTCAAAACCTGGCTGGACCCAGTTCTGCTGTAGTCCCTTCTACTGTGAGCAAAGAGTTTGGACTAGACTTAGTAAGAACCCAACTTCATATGAGTGTCATAGAGGTTCACAGGATTACAGTATTCATGTTCACTGGCCACGTTTTCTTCTTCCTGTATTTTTTTCTGCCCTTTTTGAGGTAGTAACAATTGCCTTGAGATACTTTACCCTGTGAATTATCTGCATATATGCATGCTTCATCTTAATCTGCTTTTATGTAAATTAGTAAAGATTAAGCATAACTTTAGCACTGACTGCCTCTTTAAAAGTAGGCTGAATACCAATGTGTTCATTTATTCTTCTGTGTGTCTCAGTTGAAGGGCATGTTAGCTTACTGCTTCTCCCAGAAGTATCTGTTGTGGTGATCAACCAGAGCCAGTTTTTGGTGAAATACCACTTTGTCTTTCTATCTTTCCATCATAATCCTTTAAGTTTATCCCTTAATCCTCTCAAATTAGGCTACTTCCAAATTTCTTGAACAAAAATCTGGAGAAGTCTCTGTGGGGTGTGCTGTGTCTTTTAATGTTCACGAAGACCTTCATGTCCTCATTGATTCTGCAGAGAGAACCCTTAAGGGCTGATGGTGCTCAAAGCTAGGAATGGCCACAGGTGCCAGCCTAGCCAGCTGAAGGTTCCTTTATGGTGTAAAGATACACGGTACAGTGATTTTACTCTATTCTTTCCACGAACAAAGACTTCAAGCAAATGTCTTTGGAACAAATAAGATCTTTAAAGCTCTCTCGAAACTCAGAAGCCTCTTGTGAAAGGAAATCTCTCTGAACTTGCTACGAAACCATCATAGGCAAGAGCTGCTGCTTAGCGGCCTGTGGAAATCTGCCAGAGACGGATTAACATTTGTTAAAACTAGAAGAAGTTTACCAAGATATGAACCTGCTGAACTGAAAATGTTTCTTGAAGACAAAGTAGACCTTTCTAAAATTACCTCTTAAGCTCTAATTTCTTTCACTGATTTCAGTGAAAATAAATACTTTGACTGAGGATTGGTTATTTTCTTGTCAATTTTGTCTGCATGGGACTTCTGACTTCAGTAACTAAGTAACTTGTCGGTCATAAATGAAGTATTTTTAGACTAAGAAGTTACTTTTCCACTATAACTTCATTCTGAATGAAATTGACTGAAATCCCATTAAATGAAATTTAGCTGGCACAAACTTAAATGCTNGGGAGGCTTCAGGAGGACCATATAGCAGCCTTCCAGTAGTTAAAGGAGGCCTACAGAAAAGATGGGGAGGAACTCTATATCAGGAAGTGCAGAGATAGGATGAGGGGTAATGGTTTTAAACTGATAGAGGCTAGGATTGGATTAGATANTTCAAGTTGCACTATTTCTTAGGAAGAACTTTATCTTGAGGGGCTTTTTTCCCTCCTTTGTTACCAGGTGGTACAAAAAATCCAGCAATATATATTTATACACACAGACACACANAATTCTTTTTAAATTTCTTTAAAATTTAAAGAAAATTTAAAATTTAAAGAAATGAGGGTGGTGAGGCACTGGAACAGGTTGCCCAGGGATGTTGTGGCTGCCCCATGCCTGGCAGCGTTCAAAGCCAGACTGGATGGGGCTCTGGGCAACCTGGTCTAGTGGGTGGCATCCCTGTGCATGGCAGGGGGGTTGAAACTAGATGATCTTTAAGATCCCCTCTAACCCAAACCATTCTACGTAGGACTCTATGATTCTGTGATTTATATTTACATGATGTCTAAATATACCTCTCTCCTGTGTCAGCCAGCAATACAGTAATTACAGAGCTTTTCTTTTTCTCCCTGATGAAGAAAATAAATTTATTTCTGTCTGTGGTAGAAACATTTTTTCTGTTGTATCTCTGATCCTTAGCATTTTTTTTGTAATACATGTAAGTGATATCCCACCCTTAACACTTCCTTTCCTGCTGCAGAGGGAAGAGGAAGGAGTTGACAGTTTACACACAAGGCCTTCTTAGTCCCCAGAGAAGTTATATCCTGCTTGGTCTAGATTTTTTTTTGCAAGTAGAGGCTGCTGATTTATATTAAGATACTCCTCATTGTTATTACGGCACCAAAGAAACTGTTAGTTATTTAAATACATAATGGATGTGAGAGGCTTTAGCTGTTAGAAACCATTTAATTGCAAGGTGACTTTTCAGGGAAGCTTAGTTTGCAGGTTTTGAAAATAAATGTCAAGAAAGGCTTTAATTTAACTTTTATGATAGTTTTGATTTGTTTTGTTTTTTAAAGCTTGGATAGCCATTGTTGTAATAGCCATTGCTATAAAGCTGCAATAGTCATTACTGTTATGTGCCACTGCCTATAGTATTGTAATGGGTTTAGCTTCTATACAACCCTGTAAAATCAGACCATGTTAGTTTTAAATGTTAGGATTTTCTGTTTCAGTTGTATTATTTAATGTTTTAACTGCAGTAGTGAAGCTCAGTTTGACTCAGTTTTTGAGGGCTGTTTGATATCTTCTAGAAATTCAGTTCAGGAGGTTTGTGGTGTAACGTGAATCTGAAGCAGTAATTTAGTGCAACATAAATGCTCTGTTTATGCCTTATAAAGAGTTGTTAAGTGTTACAGAAGGGGTAGGTCCTCCCCCTGAGATGAAGTAAGAAGTATGAAGGCAAAATGAGCTTCATTTTAAGTAAGGGTTAAAATGTTTTCTGAGGTTCGATGAAGTCATTGTGCAGACTTCTGTCTTCTGAAATAAAAACAGTGGGCTCAGAAATCCCAAACTGCCAGCTCTGGTGTTAAATATACAATGGGAATGAAACATTACTATGTTTAGGCTTAGTGTGGGAGGCTTTCTTTGAATATTTGCATCTTAATTTCAAAGACGTTGAATGCCTTCAAGATAAACAGATTTCTCTGCCCAGCACCTTGGAAATCTTCAGGTAAAAAGAAACTTACTCTTTTTATGGACATAAAGTGAAAGTGTCAGTATAATAGGACAAAAATTGAAAGTCTTACTGAATTCAAATGGATTTTGAAGCAGTTCTGAATTTTTTTAGTGTACTGGAGCACTTTTTCTGAAGAAAAACCATGACAGGGCACATGACATGAGTGATAATATAAGGGTGTGAGTGTAATTACTGCTTCACTACTTCATTATTAGGAAGTCCTTTCTTTCCACGGAGGGGAAAAAAAATCAGAATAAAGTTTTCTTGTTATGGTTGCTCCTCATCTTTAAAATACTTGTAATTTATCTTTAGGTAGAGGTGCAGAATTTATGTTTGGATCTCAGAATTCATGTTTGCTCTCTGTAGCAGAGTACTGCGTGGATGGTGTTTCAGACTGAGGCTCAGAGCATCACCTGCAGGGAAGGTAGAGGACTGTGCCCTGGAGACAGTTTTAAAATGCCTGTGCTACTTAAACAGCTTTCTAATCTTGGGATGATCTTTAGTTCCTTTTCCTGGGTTTGCATTGTGTTATTGGGGGAAAGAGGACAAATTGTGTGGTTTAGTATATCCATGTTTTAATGTAATGTTTATTGGCCTTTAAATGAAATAAAAATGATTTTTGAGTAGTGGGCTAAAAATTCAGGGATTTGTGTGAGGTTTAGACTTTGTTTTGCTTAACTGCAACCTGTTAGGAAAATTGTGGGAAAACATTGCAATTTACACTGGTATTAGGACAACATGGTGGTATCAGAAACCACAGATGTAAAGGCTCTGTTACGTAAGAAGGTGCAAAGTGTTAGATGTTTGGCAGGGGATTAATGACAAGCTTTGTGAGGGGTGTGAAAAAACACAAACAGATATATTGGGGCACAGAGTTAGCGTTTGAGTGTTGCAAACATTGAAAAAAACCCAGTTTTTGGGAAGTGGAAAAATGGTAATTTTTGCTTAGCTTGCATGTAAGTCCTTGCAGAGTTACTCTGCTTTTCTATTACTCAGTGGACTGCTGAAATTTAGCTATTCACAAATATTTAATTTCTGGAGAGTAAGAGACATGAAAGGTTTTATGGATGTATGTACTTTTTGTCTTGCTGGAGGCGATTTTATTGATTGTTTCTGTCCACACTGCAGTGTCTGAAGTCATTCTGGTCTTCAGGGCTCCAGTTTAGGTAGGGTCACTGTGAACAAAGCCTGGTTGCAACTGACTAGTAGTGTTGGCCTCAGTCCACCTTGACTTCCTACTTTGTGGAGGAATTTTCATCAATAATTTCAACTTGTTTTGTTGTTCAAAACACTGTTTAGGTATGTTCAGAGTTGTTGTAGCCAAATGCTGCTATTTTTATCTGGAATAGGTGAACAAATTGGAAAGGAAGATTTTCTTCTCTCTTTTTCCTTTAAAATATTGTGCATTAGCATGTTTAATACAGTGTTTATCCACAGTCAGTAGCAAAGAAGTTTAATCAATATGGATTAAATGACAGATTTTTGTTTTTGTAAACATGGTGTAGGGACTGGTGTGATTTCTCTTTAAAAAATAAGATCCTGTAATTAAATCTGGAGACTCAACAGGCCCTATGTCATGTTGGCATATTGCCGTGTCTTAATTTCCTTGGAAGATGAAAAGCCAAGTATCTCAACAACTGGTGAAATGTTAAGATCCCAGCATGAAACACACTCTAAAATGTCTTAGTGTGATAATGAAATGGCCCTATTCTATAATATAAGTACAATAAAGTAATGCATGTATTGTAACACTAGGAAAAGGATGTGTAAAACTAAAATCACGTAAGTTAAGCTCTTAATTATTTTGTTTTCTACATTTTAGGTGTTGTTTGGAATTAAAACTAACTAAATGGCATCTAAAGTAATTCTAAGCCAGTGTTTAGATACACAAGAAGTTACAGAATATAAATACTGGGAGAAGCTATGGCAAGCAGTCGCCCTCTTCTCATTACCTTTATGATTTTTTCTGATGAGGACTTTGTTCCACTGTGCATATGGTCCAGACTGTGTACCAAAAGGGGTGCTTTTGGTAGTGGAACAAGGAATTGAGAGGAACATAAAGAAGGCAAGGA
Organism: Galbula dea; assembly: GCA_013399015.1. NCBI lineage: Eukaryota > Metazoa > Chordata > Aves > Piciformes > Galbulidae > Galbula > Galbula dea. The sequence continues at coordinate 25,000 of VWZX01003043.1, forward strand.
AAGTAAATTACAGAAGAGAAAAGAAAAAGAAGTAAGAACAAAATAAACAAAAGCAGGAAAAGTGGAAGTTGCAGATGCTTTCTTGAAAATGTTGGAAAGAGGAGGAGAAAGGACAAGGTGCTATTGTACAGGGGGCCTTACCCAGGAGGTCACTGTAGATGACATGAAATGCCTTATGTCTCATGGGCATTTGTCTTAGAAAAACACCTGTAGCTTTCACTAGTGGTGACACTGAGAAAAGCCCAACTCATGCTGAATAGCTGTAAACTCACATATTTTATGTGTTTGTGGTCAAACCATTAATGAAAGGGTGCTCCTCCATGGGGAAGGTTTGCTCCTGTGAAGATTCTAAGCAGGTGCAAAATTTCCTTTTTTTTGGTATTTTATTCACTTCATATAGTACTTGCTTACAATTTTGGAGAATCACCCCGTGAATTACTTATAGTAAAATGATTTTAAAATAAAAACAACATGCCAAGAATGAATTAAAAGAACTGCCATCCAAAATGCATTGTGCAGATTAACTACATGGAAAAGTTGATGATTTTGACTTAAGTCTTAATATTTAACACAGATCAATGCAAAAATATTTACATTCTCCTCACTGACAAAGTTACTGCATTTTTTAAAGCTGAATAATGCTGAAAGTTAATAATACTGCAGGGTCCATCACTGAGCCTCCATAAATTTGACATTTGGCATTTTGTTTATTTTTCAGGCTTTGGATATTTCCCAGGTTAGGAAATCCCTCAGTCTAAAGAACATCCAAAATCTACAAAACAAACCAAACAATAATAAGTCCAGATTCAGGGTTTTATTAAGCAGCCCTAAATTCAAACCAAATGAGTAGAGTAACTCCTAAGTGTGTTCATGGAAAACACTCCTTACAAGGAGCTGTTTTATCGCCTCGGATACTCTCCCAGAGGAAGTGATGAAAGCATCACTGCTTTTGAGTCGTTTAAAAGCAAAATGGACAAAGCACTCTGGCATGGACATTAGAAAGCAGAGTAATGGTGATGGTGCATTAGAGTAGCTGATGCGGTATATTCCTTCTCCATCCAGAAATGGTATGGAGCTGTAATCGTACAGCAGGCTCAGCTTCTGGTTACTTACATACCACCATTCTTTATATTAATGTGCTTCTCCTTTATTCAGGAAGTGTCTAATGGCATTTGGGGGAGGGGAACTCATTAGCTTCCTTCCTGAGTAATATAATTTTTATTTCCTGTTGTAACAGCAGCCTCAGCCAAAAGCAACAGCCTGAAGAGTGTAGGGGGAAGGGTTGCCTGTGCAAAACATTTTCTTCTCTGAAGTGAAATGTTAGTTGCTAGACGATTTTGAGACCAACAAGTACTTCTGAAATACCCTTTGCAGGCGTATTTTGAACTTTCTGTCCTGCTTTGCAACTTTCTTTTTCTTTACTTATGAGGGTGACTCAGAACTGCACTAAATGTACTGTTTACCTTCCCACTGTGAGTCCTAAACTGCCTTACGATCTTCCACCCTCCTCCTTTGATCTCTGAAGGCCTCCCAAAATACACCTTCTCCCAGGCTTCAGGTGTGGTTTTTGCAGCTGCTCGTGGGTGCAGGGAGCATCACTGTCAATTCCTCACACCTGGATGTGAGCAACAGACCATCCATCAGAAGATCTCTGAAAATGCTGGCCAAAAGTACCCTGAATTTGGGGTGTTGAGTACACCTGGAGGCTCCCTGCATGTGTCTTTCTCTCCGTGTTGCAATTGTGGCACAGCTTAAATTTGAAAAATTAGAGCATCCTATGGTTGGTTGTGGGTTTTTTCTGTTGTTGTGTTTGGTTTGGTTTGGTTTGCATTTATTTTTTTTAATTGTAATATTTTATTTTAACCTTTCTTTTCCCAAAAATAACCCATACTCTCAGAACCAGAGTGCTTGACAAGTATCACAGGAATAAGCACCGGTAGAAGTTGAGGGTTGTTGAGAATCAGAAGGATGGTTACACTGAGTCAAGTAATAAAATATGAGGTGTTTTTTATGATGCCTTATCAAGTGTGCATATATCATTGTCTTGCTAAAATGGCATGCTGTTCTGTGCATAAAGGAGGATTTAAAAAAATAATTGGAAGGCTGTATAAATTCATTGCTGTGGCTGATAAAAATTGTGACATTATTACCTCATCCTGAGAAGTTAAGCATTATGTCCAAGCTTCACGTTGTATATACTTAAGCCCAGATTTTTGTCTCCTTTTCACATAATTACTACTGTATTTTGAATTGCTGTTCACTTTGGAAGTTACAGGTTGTTTTATTTGATCTAGCTACAGCTAGACATTGACTGATCTCAAATAGTTGCTCTAAATGTGAATAAAGCTACGTGTACACTAGTTCACAATACGCCACAAACATAAGTCTATACAGAAATTACACTAAGCTGGGGCCACTAAGAGAAAAAAATAAACCAAACAAACCAAAACCCAATACTTTTTTTATCCTGCTATGCAAACTTAGCACCTTTCTGTTGGATTTCAAGACTGGAGTGGTAACATTTTAATTAGACAGTAGATGAAACATACCTGAATAGGAATTACATATTCCTGGCACCTAAAACTTTCTTATCTAGCATCTTTTGAACCTACTTCTTAGTAAATTATAAAAAAGTTCCTTTATTGTCTTCTTTGTCCATCTCAACTGTTCTGACAGTGTTTAGTGTCCATTAATGCTTGTGTCTTTACTTATACCTCAGTGCTGATATAAAGGTGTTAAAAGGACAACAGGAGTGAGAGAAAGATCAGTAACAGATCAGTATTTTTGGTACAATTTGGGAAGTTTTAAGAAGTTGGAGGTCTTGTTACCTGTTTTAAAGAGGTAGCAAAGTGCTTAGAGTGCTTAGGAAGTAAGGAGAACAGCCTAAGCAAAGTCTCAATGCAAGTAATAATCACAAGGAATGAGAAAATGGACTCTTTTCTAGACCCTGGAAAGTCACTTTCGTGAAGCAAAGGCACAGTGGTGCATCATTGGAGAGTGATACTCACAAGGAAAGTTAAAGGTGAAAGTTGTTCATTTCATATGAACTTAGAGGCATGAAGGACATCAAGCATGGAGGTCAGCAGCTTTAAACTTGCACAGAATAATTTGCGAAAGAACAAACATAATCATCCCAGAGATCTGCATCCTTTTCCTTTTTGTCAGCCCTTGCTATGTTGAGGCCACTAGGGTAGATAAAGCAGCTAAATGAAGTACTACTTAATTATCCACTGTTACCTGATACTACCTCAGTTTTGTCAGGTTTTGTTTTGAATATGATTATCCCTCCAGGGGAACCCTCTGCCTGCAGAAACCTAATTGTTTTTGAGAGATGGGCTGAAGTCCCTGGAGAGAGAAGAGCCTAGAGTTTTTTCTAGGGATTCAAAGACTTAGAAGTGGAAGTAAAGAAGAAGAAATGGTGGGATAGGTGAGCTTTAAAGTTCTGTGCCTTGGCAGTGACTCAGAGGAAATCCCAATATATGCTGCATTTCCCTCATTCTGTTAACAAAGCAACGTGTGGATGTAAACCTTGTGTCTGGTGGCATGACCACTGTCTTTGACAAGTGGGTCTTATTTTGTCAAAACTATCCTCATTTAAGATTGAAGGAAAAGGAGTATTAACTCTCCACCATGTATTGATGTGAATCTTACCATCATATAGCAAGAACTGTGTAATTTCCCATCAAAAGTCCACATCGCCACTGCCAGCTTCCCCAACATAATATAGGCTATTTACGTAATAATAGGGGGCACCACTAGAGTGCTCATTTTCTTCAGCAGTTTGTAGCTTATGTTGTACCCTGGTAGCTCAGCACTTGGGACCACCCAAGTCCCTGTAATTAACCAATGTGGCTGGGAAATTGTTGGGTTTTCCTTATCAGAAAGAGAAGAAATACTGTCAGAGAACAATGCACTGGAGTCAGAATGGAGAGTGAAAATTCCTGTGACTGGCTTACTTTATTTAGGTAGTTCAGGATAAGAAGAAGCCTTATTTTTTTTTAAATTTTACTTTATTCTGTTAGTTTAGGATGAGGAACAGGGTTCAGGATTTTTTAACTCCTATTTTCTCTTGTATATTACATAGTTCTTAGACTGCTGTGGTTTTAAGTGAGTTTAACTTCTAACAGCATTAGGTACTTGGAAGTGTTAAGGTGGCACATCAAATGTCTAGTGATTCTCCTTCACTTCAGATAATTTTCTTCAATACACAGAGCTAAACTGGATCTATCTGTACTTTCCTTCATGCAAGCCTCTCTGTGTTAGCTGGGAGGAGGAAGCCAGTTTTTTTATTTACAGTGAAATAAGGACTATCACAACCAGTAAGTACTAACATGGATCACAACCAGCAAATACTAACGTTGATATCCAGTCTTTTAGATGAGTTTGGACACAGTGCTGAAGCAGAGGTAACTGTGACAGCTAGGTTTGCACTCACACACTTTCTGAAAGAGCTTGGGAAAAAGTGCTTGCTTTTGTTTTGAATTGATATTATGTGACTTCATTTATTGATAATAAATAATGTTTTTAATACTTTCTTTACGTTGTAAAGCTTCCTTTATGGAAATATGTGCATCTTCAGCGAAGATCTGTATACCAGTAACTCAAATTTAAAGCCAATCTGTAGCTATATGCAATCCATGTATAAATATTTATTGAAGGCAAGATGGATAGTACTGTTTTTCCATACCATTTTTTATGGCAGGTGCCTGACTGCTTCCAGCTGCTTACAATTCTCCCAGTTGGTGGAGGGAATTTTTCTTACTGTTTTTCTTGTTTTAATAGATTTTTTTTTTTCCATTTTCTATGAAGATTTATATAGTGAAGCAGAATTTCTGGAAATCAGTCTTAAATCAGCTGGATTTTGTCTCTTGGTCCCTGTGTAAGGTGTATTTTAAAACACACTACTAATATTGGCATTTCCATGTGGGTGACCCAGTGGTCTGCAGAAGGGTGGGACCAGCCCCGTGGAATAGCTGATTGTGTAACTGGAGGGTGTGCATGAATTGACATCCCTCCAAGAAAAGGGGTGCCTTGACTCCAGCCCTCATGTTCAAGGGTTGCTGGCAGCATCGAGGAAGGGCCACACCAGTGTCTGTGTGGGCACTACTTAAAACCAATAATAATATAATAAGCAGAAGATGTAAAATTTTAAAGATGTGTTTAAGAGCAGTAGGAGCTAGTTAACCCTTAAAAACTCATGTTCTCATTATTACCACTGTGGATTTTCACACCCCAGGGTGTAAAATAATTAATTCTCCGAGGAGAAGCGACCTGAGACAACCACTTGGGTTTTAGCTGCTTTGCAGTGTGACTTGGGGTCCCAGAAAGTTTACTCATGGCTGAAGCTGTGGCTTTTTCTGGTGGGGATGTTTGTTCCTCGCTCAAGTCTTCAGCAAGCTGCAGGGCATGTGCCAGGCAATCACAGCTTGTGTTTTCTTGTGTGAGACACTGTATGTAATTCTGAAAGAAAGGGAAGATTTTAGGGATTTTTATCTTAAGTAACCCATTTGTGTTTAACTTTAGTGGCACTGCTGTTCTGCCTGGCCTCTTTGGTAGGACAGCAGAAGAACTGTTCAGTTTTCAGTGTAGTTTATTAGGGGTTTTGTTGGGTCTTTTGGTTGGTTGGTTGGTTTTTACCCATATCCTAAATTTAAATAAAAGTCTCAGACATGTGCATCAGACCACCATTCCAGACAGAAAGTGTTTGAGATACTGAAGCATTCAGAAGAATATCTAAAAAGCCTTACACAGGCAAGTCCTTGAGGGATTGAACCCTCTGCCTGTGCTGTCCGTTGGGTATGGATTGATTCCTCTCTCGAATTCCAGTACCCCATGGGGTAGCAGATGGAGCTCCTGTTACTGGTAGGCTACCAGAGACAAGTATTTTGTAGCAATTAGTCACCAGAATGAAAATGTTAGGTCTTCATGAGCACAGTACTTAATTCTGTGTTAGCACTTAGAGGTGTTAACTGTGTGCTGAACAAGTTATATTTATCCAAGGAGAGATACTCAGGCAACATGAGAAAAATGGGATACTTTACAGGCTAGCTTTCTGTGAGTTTTAACTTCATCATACTTTTCTTCAAATTGGCAATGTTTTTCTCAAGACTCTAATATTACAAATTAAACATTCTGGCTGTCCTTGAAAGCCTAGGTTACAAGTCCTATCTAGTGGACCATATTTTTGTATAAATGCTGTGCCTCCTATGTTGCATGCAATGCTTCAGTTAAACTAAAAATGCTTGAATACCTAAAGGGTTTTTTCACAAAGTCCTCCGTGCACATCCTTTGTAAATGATGGGAAGAGGTTCACTCCTCCAGATGACGTCTCTGAGCATCTTTCTCTTTGTAATGGCTGTGGAGGGACCCTGAAGAGACGAGCCTCACTGGGCTAGGTAATCTTGCATGGTAGGCAGTGTTATTTGGTGTTATATGGAAATTGAGATACTCCAGCATATATCATTAGTTTTCAGATGCTTGTTGTTTTCCTGAATATTTTGGCCTTGTGATGGTGTTTCTGCTTATGGAATTAACTTCAGGCCACATAGGGAGCGTCTTCACTCTTAAGAAGAACAGAGAAATCTCTTTCAAAAAGTAATAATATTGTGTGGCAGTTTTTTAATTGCAGTCTCTCAGTGTCATAAAACAGGGTTGGGAGCTGGACTAGATGATCCTTGTGGGTCCCTTCTGCCTGAAGTATTCTATGTTCTATGAACAGGTATTTGTTATGGAATTAAGCATTTATTTTTCAACAGCTGTATAGACAAGAAATACCACTGATACTAAAGTAATGAATTCAGGCTAGAAACTAAAGAAATAAAGTATATATTTGTGTTACGTACCACTAACTCAATCAACAGTGGAGCTAATGTTAAAAAAAGCCAAATGGCTGCTTCAGTACATTTTCTCTAATAAAATGTGCTGTCAATATTACAGTATTGTGAAGTCATATATTTTGATTTTTTTTTAGGACAGAGTAATAACACAGCACAGCCTTGAAAAAAGACAAGAGTTACACCAGCAGTTAATATTTTAATAATGGTTATTAAATAGGAATTTCATTACGCGAAGGTCCAGACAAAAACACACAAATATACTGCATCTTGAACAGAGAAGCAGTTTCATCATGAGGTAAATTCTGCGGCTCAGCTCCAACACCCCCCAACCCCCCAAACACACACACCCACCCCCTCCCCCTGGAAACTGTGCATATATTGCCAAGTTTGCTGAATCACTTCTGGGTGACATAAGGATAACCCCAAACTGGTCTGCTTTGTATTTCATAACTAAAATTCAGTCTTTAAACTCACAGCATATTTGTTCATTTGCGTTTCATAACATGGAGAAGACAGAGGCATGCAGAGAAACTTTAATCTCATCATTACTAATCACTGTATTCTTGGCTGTTGTGTGGAGTACAGTGGCATGAGAAATGGAATACAATACTATGGCAGTCTTAAAATCATTGGAAAACAAAATATGGTCAACAGTTAGATTAATTGAATGATTAAAAGACATTGTGCCAACCAGCTTAATTAGTAGAGGAAGTTAGGCTATAAGATACTCTTGTCATACTAGCCTAACTAGCATAATTGTACCAACTGTGAATTTTCTGTAGAGCACCAATAGAAGAAAATGGGAGTGTGTTTGGAGCTAGAAGAAAGGACTAGCAGTCATCAGCCAACTTTGTGCAGTGTGTCATGGCTTAAGCACAGTGATCATCTGAGTAGTACTCAAACTCATATTGGACTGAGCACCATATTTCTGAATACTAACTTCAGGTACCTATCTTTGACCTGATTGGAGAGGATGCCATATAATCGATCACTGTTTAAATTTATTTGGAGTAATGATTCCAGGACCTAGCCATATTTGAGTGTACATATTAAACATGCAATCTTTTTTTTGCAGTCCTGTTTTTATGACACCAACAGCTGTTGAGAAAATACTGGGAAAAGACAATAGATGCAGTTTCAAATTTCAGCAATTTTAAGTGTAAAAGCAATGCTTTGATCTGATAAGACAGATTTAAAACTTCAGTTGGATATGTGTTGTGGTATGTCATTGCAGGCTGCAAAGGCCAGGCAGCTACAGGAGAGAAACTAGACAAAGCAGAGGTCAGTTTCTCACAAGAAAGAAGTCAGATAGCCTGAGAGAGAAAGTGGGAGTCAACTAGCAGGAGCTTCACACAGAGGCCTTGACACCCTACGCAGTCTTAGCATGCTATCCTCCCCACATCACACAGCGTCAGTCTTATCACATTCACATGGCTTTGTAGTGCGCTGGTTTTGTCCCATTTATGGTAGTTGGTTTTATCTATTCAGTGTTACTTGTTAATTAGTCAGTATCCTTGGTATATGAAGGTGTCACCTGCTAATTTGTCAGTATACTTTGTGTATGAAGGTGTTACTTGTTAATTGGTCAGTGCCCTTTCTTTATGAAGGTAATTGGTCATTATCTTTTCTGTAAAAGTATAAATTCTAGTTTCTGGAATAATAAAATGATTCTGTTTGCCATCAGCAACCGGGGTCTATGCCTCAATATGCCACAATGTGTGCCTTCTAATGGTCATGTAAGTTAAACAATTTCCTCTGATCAGGTTCTTGCTAGTATATTTTTGAGAGAAGCATCTTTTCACATCTTCATTCAGATTCCTCATGATGAGGAAAGCAGTGGGTTAAACCTGTGGTCTGTGATGTCAGTTATTCAACAAAGATGTGATCTGGAGGTTCAGCTTGGAAGAAGAAATAGCACATTGAGTATTTTTTTGGTTGTTAAGCTAGCAGACCAGAGCGGTCTTGGTCTCCAGGGAATCTGGAGGAGGGGTGTAAGTGTCACTTCTGGAAAGAAGTCATTTCATTGAAATATTACTGCAACTTGTCTCCAAGCTGCAACAACAGTGTTTTGTGTCCTCAAGTGCCTTTAACTTGTCAGCAGCATGGTTATTACTGATGACTCTGATAATACTGTTGCTTTCTAAAAGTGTAACACAACTTTGTTGGCTAGCATTTGGTGTTTCGATTTTGTACATTGATACACATTAATAAATAACAGGGTTTGGAACTAAGCTGAAATGGATGGCCCTACTTTCCTAGAAAATTGTTTGAAAACAGTATTTGAAATGCTATTTTTTTCTGTCAGCATGAAGAAATAGGAAAAGCAGAGTATTCCAAGTTTTAAGTATAGTTCTGGTCAGTTCTGAAAAAGAATGGACAGGAACTTGATACTTTATTTCCATATTTAAAACACAAATTATTTTTGCACCTTTTTTTTTTAAGAAAAACTGACCATTCTGTTGATATCTCGCAGTGAGTTTAGTAACTTACAGTGAATAACAATGGTGCATTCAAAAATAACATATTTTACAACCGTATTTGAAGTCTTTGTCTGTAAGTTGTATTCTAAATAATCCAAGAAGAAGCAGCTAAGACACAGGACTGAAATGCTGTCTTTTGACGCCAAGAGTTTGAACTCCTTTTATTGATTGATAACAAAGCTTTCCTTAAAAATACTTTGTTACCCCTAAACAGTATGTGTTCATGGCTAGGCTTTGCGAACGAAGATTTGGGAAGGGCTCTCCCCATGTTTCTTGCAAGCGCGTTGGTGGCTAAAAAGGCCAATACGCAATAGGCATGACCGGTTGCAAAAGGCACAGCAGAAAGACTCCTTAGATGGTGTGTTCTGCAAGGCACGATTCTTTCTGTGTTGTCT
>VWZX01003043.1:37361-82081 GCA_013399015.1 Galbula dea
CTTCTCCCTTGTGACTAGTGACAGGACTAGAGGGAATGGGCTTAAGTTGTGCCAGGGTAGGTTTAGATTAGATATTAGGAAGAATTTCTTTGCTGAAAGAGTGGTGAGATATTGGAATAGGCTGCCCAGGGAGGTGGTGGAGTCACCATCCCTGGAGGGTTTTAAGAAGAGGATAGATGTGTTTCTTCAGGGGATGATTTAGGGATAAGAGTAGTGTAGGGCTATCGGTTGGACTAGATGACCTTGAGGGTCCTTTCCAACCGTAATGATTCTGTGATTCTGTGAGAAGGTTTCTAGTGCTTAATGTAGCTCCTCTTTGTATTTCTTTTTCTGATTTGTCATAGGTAAAACCTATTGAAGCACTCTCATACTAACTACCTAATGTCTTAGAAATATTTGATAAGTTAGAAGTTAAGTGTTTACAAGTGGAAGTCTACTGACCTTGTCACAATATTGGCTATGTCTGGCACTTTGAAACTATCAATGGCAAGAAATTAAACATGTGGTAAATGTGATTGGAAATAGTAATGATCCATAATTTGTCTTTCCAGAAAAGCGAAAACCAAAACCAACCAACCAAGAACAAAGCACACACAAAACAACAATAACAAACATATACAAAAACCCCCAACTAAACTGAAATTCCCTAATTCCCATCATTTCATAAGTTGATAAATTTGAAAAAGTAGTACTAAATGTTTGTCCTTCATTTTCAGAGAAAAAAAAAGAAAAAAAATTTTTTTTTAAGTGTTCTCCTGAAGAAGACAAGTAATTGTGTAATTGTATTAAAAAAAAAATCAGTAAAATGTGCTAGAACATAATACACAGTTGTGCATGTTGTGTCTGTTCACTTAGTTTCTTGTTTGTTTGCAGTAAGATGGAGAAAGCATGAAATACTGTGGCTTGTAAGATATTCTTCAAGATAACTAGTAAGTCAGTAGTAAGTAGTTAGCTTTTTGGTGCATGTGGTGGGTTTAAGGGCTCTTCCCAGCCCCCACACACAGCAGGTAAAGGAGAGACTGGATTGGAAGTTAAAAACTAAAAACTGCTTTAATAATAATAACAGATATAAATGAAACAAAACATGTACAGGACCCAAGATACTGAACCATCCTGATGCCAGCTCCCAGTGGAATCAGAACAAGCAGTCCAAAGCAGTGAGAGAGCACATGTAGCTTCCAGCACAGGCAGACAGCATGCAGCTCGGCAAGGGTCACAGCAGAAAGGGCAGAGAGGAGGCTTCCTCGTGGCTACCAGGCAACAAAAGTCCCGCAGCCAAACCCAGCACTCCCCTGGCCTCCCCCCACCCTGAGGGGGTGGGTTTGCAGTGTCCTTGATTCAGGAATCTCAGGTTCCTTAAAGGGACAGTCCAGGCAAGGTGTGTGAGGGGGCAAAACTAATAATGGTATTATGTACATGGTGGTGGAATATCTTTTTTAGAAAATACAGTTACTGAACAGAATTAATTCTGTTCTAATCCAAACAATAACAGTGCATTAGACATATCCATGCCTTTGTGGGAAAGCAACCAGAATGCTCTGCTTAACTTAACAAAATTGCTGGAAAAAGGATGATGTAAGAAAGTGACACAGTTGGCTTTTTCTCTTAGTATTTCACATTTGAAGCATCAGGGGCCGGTCACAGTTAAACATGATGGTCCTAATGTCATCTGTTCCTGTTTATTTACAATTCTCTTAACTGGCATGGCTGGATGTGATGAATGGGTTAGAAAGATGTTTGACTTTCATATGAACTTACATCTCAGAGCAATCAGCTAAGTGGCACAGTCTTACACTTATGCTGACTTATGCTTAGCATAAATGTGGTTTTTCAGCATGGATTTCAAGGAAGTATCTACCAAAAAGTAAACATTTTCTTCTTTTCCTGCCAACAGTATGCTCCTGTTGTCAGTGTTTTGAACTTGGTACCAGTGGGGGTAGTAGTTTCTCTGCATTGTCCTTCACATCCGTCCTTAAATGTTCACTGCTCAGTTTGTTTAAACTACCTGTGCATAAATGTTATATGATCATATTCAAAACTAACCTGAGATGCTGAAAATTTCTGCTCTTGTTTTGATTCAACTGGTTGTATTCATATCCTCCAAGACAGGGCATATTTGTCTAGTTACTGCAAATTTTGGTTGCATATATGAATATGTGAAAACATTACATTAATACTTATACGATAAATTAAAAAAAATACATCTGAATTAATTTAGTTTAGAAAGCTCAGTGATTTTAAAAATAAAATAATAATTGGTTTATTTATTAGAGGATCAAAATGATGCTTAATACCATGTTAAGTGCCAGTTGTATCTATATTTCAGTATTTGAACCTGAGAATTGAATGTATCTTAGTCATGTTAAGGTTTAGTTGAAATGTGAAATGTTACTACATATGTAATACAGACAGTTCTCAGAATTACTCTGCTGTAGATTTCTTATGAAAATATCACTCTTCATAAAATTCCTGTATTTCAGAGGCAGTGATTTAAGTGTTACTATATGTGAAGATCTTGCCAACATTGGCAAACTTCTTTCTGAAGCAAGGTTCGGAAATAAGAAAGGAAAAGTATGTCTGGCGTTGCTTACAGTAGTTCAGAGCACACTTTCTTCCAAAGGAGAGTTATTAATGCAGCTCCTTCATCCTGACACTATTGCTTTGCTGTCAACAAACTGTTGCTCCCTCTTTCTCTTTGATGCCAATTTTAGCATCATGGAATCCTAAAATAGAGGGTTAAACTTGTCTGCAACATGGACACTCTTGCTGGTACTTTTTAAGTGTCATCTAAAACCACTTCCTTGTCTCTGCCTAGAGTCCAGCAGAAACTTTTTGCTTGCGTGCTCTTCAGAGCACAACACACCAGTAGCATGCTTATTCTTTGCCACTGATGGCTGAACACAAGGACACTGCATCTGAATAAGCTAGTAGTGGGAGGCATTAGCTTGATGCTTGAGGTAGCGGAAGACTTGGATACCTACCACCTCTAGTAATTCAACAGGAAGTAGAACTGTCCAGCTACCTCAGCAGATTTAGAGGAGGGTTTTGGAGGAGGCTTGGAGGGCCAAGGAAATGAATGGCCAAAAGTTGCCATAGATCTGTCTTACATGTGGGGTCCAACTTCTCTCATCCATTATCAAGTAGATTTCATCAATCATCATCAAGGAAGCTTAAAAAAATTAGAAATCTCCTTTATGTGGAAAAATTTACTAATGTGATTAACTTCTTACTGTGAGTAAAAATAAGGATGTCTTACTCTAAACAAACCACCTGAAATTAAATGTCCAGGTTATTGGATGAGCCTGATGAGGATTTTTGTAGATAAAGTAAAATCCTTTCTTTGTATATTGCAAATTGAATTCTTCTGTGAGCTTCCGTCAAACCATTTCTTGTCATAGCCTCAGAAAACTAACTCTACTAATGGAATAACTAAGCAAATTTTTGGTTACATTTTGAATTACTTATTGTAACTAAACCGTGGCTAGGTTTAATTTTTCTGGTGTGATTACTTTTACGTTGTCAAGAGTAGCTTAGGTAGAGCAAAGAGTGACCACAATTTCTTTCATTCAAGTCCAGCATTTTAATTAATAATTGTAAAGGGTTACCATGAAAAGAATTCAGTATTTTAGCTATAAAAGCAAATACATTTTTCCATTTTTAAGGAGGTGAGATACTGTACAAAAAAGATTAGACCATTTAAATTTTCCTGTTTCATCTTTTTATGAAAAGCAGGGAAAGCAAATAGCAAATATTTAAAATGTCAAACTAATGGAGGTATGAATGATGAATAACTTGTAATGCTTGCAAAAAGAAGCCATGATTTGCTGTGGGACTGTGAAATAAGAACTGAATAATTCATCAGGATAGAATAAATAAGAATATTTCAATGCAGCAGTTGTAGGTTTGTTTATTGATCTACCTGGTGTAAGTTCTTAAAATGTTCAGAGATAATGCAAGCTAGAAAATGTACCTTAAACACTGAAAATGCTTTATTTCTTGTTTTGAGACTTCATTGCCTATCAGGGAAGAACATCCCAAACAAACAAACATGAAAAGAGACCAAAAAGCCCGGTACATTATGCCATGAAATACGGAAATCAAGGTTGCCTGGAATATTGCAGAATGCCTATAACTAAAACATTATAAAGTTTATTAAGGGGAGGTTGAAATGTTAGTAAAATTAACCTACTGTTCTGGCCACCGAAACTTTGCAACATTCTTTCCTTCTTCCTACTCAGAAATTCAGAGGTTTTGCCCAAGTGTCTGTAAACTGCATGGTGTAATCAAATCTTAAATCAGGCCAATTAAAATCAGCACATTGAATACCTCCCTAAAGCATCACGGTCCACAATCAAAAAGTGGCCAACATTAGTAAATGAATTTAATTTTGAGTAACTAGTCTGAAACACAGAGCTAGTTCTCAGTAAGGCCATTTTCACCAGAAACCACAAGAACCAAGACTGAGTAAATCAGTTTGGGTCACTTGTTGTGTAATCACCTCCACAAGCCCAGGCTTTTCTTCCCCATTGTATATTACAAATGATTCCTCTGATTTCTACGCAACAGCACTGCTTAGATCTTTTGGCCACCCTCAGGATAGCTCTCCAGAATAGGACTTGAGTCTTCAAGCAGAATACTTTCTGAGGAGACTGTAGAAGATCTCCAGGCTCATGTGTTGGCTTCGTCCAGCTCCTTTCTACATACCACCTTCATCAAGGAAGTTGTGCAAAACCCATTCCTCCCTTCAAAAAGTAGTTACTTTGAAGCCACATCCTCTTCAGAGGAAACAGCAGAATCTCTGGAAGTGATGTGTTTCATTACATGTGTAAGGTATACTTAACGGTCATTCATTGTTGTATCTGTAGGTTACTAGGCAAAGAATTACTGTGTGCCCATTTCAGCAGTCCTGGAGGGTTGTGTACTGTCCTCTGAAGTTCACTGAGGAATTTTCGAGGGTTGAGGCTGGGCCGACCATCAGCCTAATGACAGATGCTCCCTGTTACCTCCTCTTCCCCCCTCCAAGAGAAGTGGAAGAGGATAAGAGAGACAGAGAGACTTGTGGATTGAAAAATAAAACTAAAACTACTTTAATAATAATGATAAATTAAATATGTACAAAACCCAATACCAAACCAAAATGCCCCTTGATGGTAACTATGTCACCACTGATACTGCAGCAGAAGGCCTCAGCAGCAGATGAGTCAGGCTCAGGGGCTGGATTCTGGTACTGGATGCAGGAATTTATGGATTACTGAAGTGCAAGAGAAAAGGAAGACCAGAAAGGAAGAACAATCTAGCAATCCAGAATAATCATCAGAATAATCTTGCAAGGGGGAGCTGACTCCCAGTTCACATATCAAATATGACATATGTGGCATGGAATACCTTAGTTCGTCATTTTAGGGTCACCCATCCTGTCCATTCCTCCCTGGAGGTGCAACTGCAGCCCCCAATGTGAGACACAAGATTCAGCAATGACCTTGCTTTGCATACCAATCCCTGGTAGTCAATCTAAACATTAGGCCTTTTCACTGCTAGAAGCTGGCAGTGTCTATGAAAACATGCTTCTTAGTTTCAGAAAGTGCAGTTCCTCAGAGGAGCTTTAACTAAAAAGTAAAATCTCTCAGTAGAATTAGTTCTGTTCTAGCACAAACCAGGACAGGAATGAAGCTGTATTCCTCTGGTATCTGTGCTAAGTCAGATTCGAAAATAGGAGAAAACAAACCCTATTGAGACAATAATGAAAATGTTATGTTTAGGTATATTTCTCAGAAAGCCTTGTTAGGAGGTTTAATGGCTAACATAAATCTTTAGCATGTAGTTTTGTATCCTTAACTCCATCTGTTTTGGAATAATCCTTATTTCATTCTCTCTCTCTCTTTTTTTTTCCAAGTAAAAAACCCAAACCCCTGTTAAGTGTATTTTTACCTTTTTTTAAAGTGAGTTTGGAAGTGCAGGAAATGGTGTAAACTTAGCAGGGCAGATCCCTATATCCCTGTAGGGGTACCGCATCCTGAGAAGTTGTTCCATCCTTTTCTTACAAGCATCCTGTAATAACTTGGAGGCTCTGGCAGAGGCCAGAGATAACTGAGACCCATTAAGGCACTCTGATATGTATTAATGCCTTATATAGTTTAGTATACATAATGTGAGAAGGAGTGAGGGAACTTGGGATGGGAGGCTGCTAAAGAGTAGTTGTGTATCAGAGGAGGTGCTGCTTAGCTCTTTTTCTGAGATCTTACAACTTAACAGTATCTTGCCTATCTGACTTCATACTATTAAGATGTGTTTGCCTAGTGACAGTGTCTGTTCATATTTTTTGTTCTGTAGCATTGGCTCCATTGAACGTATTACAGTGCATATTACATGGCCAGTAAAGATGGACACAGCTAAGGTACCAGAGGGGTAGTCAGGAATTAGTATGTAAAGAGGGGTGATACTTTAAGAAGGTTTGTTAATATTTATGCCTTTTAATGGGCTACTCCTTCATAGTCAAAGGCTGCAGTGCAGGCTACTTTGGACATTTTAAGGTGCTCAGGCTTTTAATGTCATTAATTTTCTCCATCGGTAATGCTACAGTTAACATTCTTCATCTACAAAACCTCTGCATGTAGAAGTAAGGTGCAACATACTTAGACTGTGTCTGCACTCATATGTGATTTTACTTGACGTTGTTAACTGATGCTCAGTTTTAAGCAGGTGATTTTTTTCTTTAAAAAAAAATCCAGAAACTGTCTCTTCTCTCTTCCTTTGAAAATATGTAGGTAATCTGAAAGTAATCCGTGGGCATTCACAGAAGCCATGAAAAAGTAAGGAAGGGAAACAAAATTATTTTGATCCTGAGGAGTTATTTCTGTGCATTCACACCACTTGCTTATTTCCCTTTCTGTCTTTGGGAGGCCAACAGACTGGGACAGACCCAGAAGTATCTGAAACATTCCAGGGAGTCACATGTTTTTCCATGCAGCTAAGCAGCATCATGCCCTAGTCTCATAAAGTTCAGGCAGTGCCCAAATAATAGCTAGTGGTGAACTGTCTGTATGTGCCACAGCTTGATAGATTGGTTTGGTTTCTTTGTGGTAACCTCTTACCAGAAGGTATCGTGATTCAGAAGTCTTTGCTATGTCACCTGACTGGCTTTTTCTGTGAATTGCAATTATACAGTGTTTTAACACTGATCCTACAGACCAGATCCTTGCATAAATAAGACCCTTTATTACAGAGTCTTCTAGTGAATCGAAGTCTTGCACTCAGTTCTGAAGCCAGCACTTTCTGCAGTCTTTGTATTTTAATTATATGGTCTAGATTTTTGTTTGGAAAGAACATGCGGTTTAGATGCTAAATATGCTACTGCTAGCTGTTCAGAAACTTCTTTCTAAAGCACAGCTTAAGGCATTGAAAAATCTGTGGTAATTAACTGAATATTTCCTTTCTGCTTGGTTTAAAAAGGACAGCCCCTCTTTGTGCCAGTTTTCAAATCTTTACAGCATTATTCTTTAATTTCCTAAATAGTGTGCCAAACACGTGGAAATATGATCTCCAGATCTGCATCTTTTGGATGTCAAGCGTGAGCATACAATACAGTGATAAGTTAATAAACATCATCCATTCATATCTGTAAGGCAGATATTGGCAGGTCATTAGAAAGCTGCAAGTGGCTCTCAATACATTGTGGATTGCAGGAGTACTTTCACAGAAAACTGTAAGCTTTTGTAAGTGATGCAGCCTTATGGTTTGCAAAAACGTATTGCAGGAAGGAAGACTGCTAGAAATTAAAAGTAATTGAGGTTCCAATACATGACAACAATAACAGTTGGGCTTCCCTTTTTGTGATGATCTCCTGCTTGTAAATTGCCAGAAATAATATTCTTTACTTGCTTATTCCAGCTGAAGGATTTGTAAAGGTGATTATTTCAGTCTCTGATCCACTTCCTAAAAAATCCCTTTTTTCTTTTCCTTTCCAAAAACATAACCTGAATTCTTCTAATTCATCAAGGTGGTTGTTTTTGAGGTTAGTAAAATCCTAAAGCCAACAAAATTGTGAGCATTCCTTCTTGTACTGTTTGTAACGGAATCCTGTTTTGAAACTTGATGTGGTTCTGAAAGAATATTACTATCTGCTGAAATGATCTTTAAAGTGCTTGAAATTGCTGATAAAATGCATAAATGACTTTCTTTATGCTATATGTATGTCCTTGTGCATGTGTGAGGATGTTTATACATGTAGTACAAGAAAAGACAAGTTACATTCACGTTTGTATAGACACACATATAGACACACTCCAATGCAATAGTTTCTAAAATCTAGTCAGCATTTGTCTAATTGACACATAATTTTATATCCTTACAATCTCTAGCAGCCTTTCCCTTCGCATATATTTGTTATTTTAGCAAATCATTATACTTGTACAAAAAAGACTGAACACTATAGAGTTTTAATTTACCTTCAGATGAAACAGTGACATTATGGCATTTCCAGAGAGTTCTTTCTGCATTTCGGTCAGGTTTTGGGGTTTTTTCATTTGTGGGGGTTTTTTTGTTTGGTTTGTTTGGTTTTGGTTTGGTTGTTTGGGTTTTTTTTTTTTTTTGTTTAATGCCTACCATGCAATGACAAAGGTTTATTCTCCCTTTGTTCTTTTCAGAGTGCTGCAGCAGCTCCCAGTCCAGTGCTAGGAAACATTCCCCCAGGAGAAGGCATGCCAGTAGGTCCTGTACCACCGGGTTTTTTTCAGGTATTAAGAAAAATTATAATTACAGGAATTTTAGGATAGAAAATCCTCCATAATATTGTTTAAAGTCTGTAGAAAAGGTCCTGTTCTAAACTATGTCTCATAATATGGTGCAATACTTGAGAGTTTGCTTTTTAATAGGAGTGAATACATGAAAGGAAGGGATCTCTCTGACTGACGAGTATTTCATTTACAAGAGTAAACCACAACTCATTTGCAAATATCAAGGATAATAAATGGTGCCAGTTTGTGAGTGGAGACTGAAAATGTTTCAATAATAATTTTAAAATAATTTATTATGATAATACACATACATTGAATTGAAACTTTAAAATAAGAACATTATTGGTTGTATTTAGCTTTGTGGTAAAGCTACAGTCCAGATTTTTAAGATGCTCAAGTTTCACTGGGAATTAAACCTAAGCAATTAAGAATATTCCACTAAGTGTTTTCTTGCATGTTGAAAATCTCAGCTGTAATGCCTACAAAAACAAGTGAAGGATTTAGACTGTGTATTGCTTCTATGAAGTCTTGTCAAAAATGAAACTGAATACCCAGTTCGTACTTTGGGCATTAACAGTACAGAATACTGTGATGGAAAAATGATAGGTTTTAGGGCAAGGTCAACCTAGCACTTGTAATGCAGACTGGACTGCTACTACAAGCAGCCAGCTTGCATCTCCTCTTCACCAAAGCTTGATTGTTTTTCTCCACACTGGCAAACTGTGGCTCTGCAGCAGGATCAAAAAGTAGCAGCACTGAAGCAGCTGTTGAGGAAGAGCAGAGATTTCCACTTCACCTGTTTGATTTCATGATGTGAAATGATGTGGGGCAAACATCATGATAGGATATTCCCTTATAACCAAGTGCTGAAATCCAGATAGAAAACAGTGTCTTTTTCCTTCTTCCCTGAGATACATAGGCAGAATTAACATATTCATGGGGGTGTGGGGGGGGAAGTCTTACTTATTGTTTTTATCCTAATGGTGTTGTACAAAAATGGGAGGATATCAGCAGTCTTCATTGACGCTGTATGTAAGTGATGGTCTTACTGGTACGGTCTTCCTTTTTCCATAGTCACACAGTGAAAAACTCTCTCTGCAATATTGCTATCTACATAAAGAAATCCTGAACATGGCATGAGCATGTTGTTTCCTTCATCAACTCAAAATGTGAAGCATGATTCTTAATACATAAATGAAAAGATATATGCAAGCAAAATAGAAAATATCTTACTCTTGCTAGTCAGAAAATCCTCAGGAGTTGGCAGAACTGATTATTTTATTTCTGCTTTTACTGTTTTGAACACCTGGTTAGAAATGCAGTTTTATCTTAATTTTCTTGTTGTGTAAATATTTCACATTTTCTTATTTTAGCCACCCACTCTAGCTGTAATGTCAAAGGAATTAAAGTTTAATTTTTTTTCTATTGTCTTTGAGGACAGTTAAGAGGGGGAAGGGGCACAGGTAGGACAGGTATGTGAAGTAATGAGGGAAGAGTAACTATTTTAAAGGTTTTGCTGGAGGACAATGTGGGAGTTTTGTTTTTAGAAGCATGTAAAAGACTTCTAACCGCTCTAGATCTTTAAATATGTCAAAAAGGTAAGGCTATAGAAAGTTAAGTATGCATAAACTTTCCTTGTCTGTCGGTATCTGTCTTCAGTCTTACTTCAAGTCCCACCAACACCTGCTCTTTTGCAAGGCCTGGGGTTGAAATTAGACAAAGGAAAATCCGTTTTCAGTGTAACACAGTTTACGACATTAGTCAGAGCAATCACCAACTCAACAGCACAGGCAATGAGTCTTCTTGTAAGGCAGGTTCCAAGGCCAGGTCTGCACAGTGTGGTCTGGACTCCTACAGACATCACCCTTCACCTCTTCTTGAAACCGCTGGGTCTGTGCCACCATGTCTCTCTGTCACAGGCAATGCTTAAGATAGTACCTTTACAGTTATAGTTGATAGACATCTACTGTCCTTGGTTGATTAAGAGTTAATTAGTTTTTGCTGTAATCATCTGTTTAAGAATAAATGTGAAGAAATAACATGCTAGTTAACAAATCCAACTGCAAGTTCAATAAGTAAATCCAACTGCAAGTTCAATAGCAATGCATTCCTATGGTTGGGAGCTGTCCCAGCAAGGGGAGCAAAGCCAGAATCCAGTCAGTTACATAACAGTGTGCTGAAACTGTAAAGTGCATATGAAGCAAATACCTACAGACAGTCCATGACAATGTGTTGTGGTGATGGATTGAGAGTTGTCAAGAAATAGTTAATACCTGGTTTTGATACTTTCAGACAGAGGTGAACCTTACCAATGTCAATTTAGCTAAGGACAGGAAAATATTTTGGCACATATGTGTGTATATGAACCTTGAAAATGGAGGACCATTGTCTGCTGCCATAGAAAGCCAGTGAAATGCCAAGCAAGAAAGCAAAACCCATGATCAAAACTTCCTACTTCCTCCATAGATGCTTTCTTTCTAGTACACCTTTAACTAGACAATCAATTTCTGTGTCTTCTTCTGCAATTCCACTGATTATAGAATGTAGAATATTCTGAGCTGGGAGGGACCCACGGGAATCACAGAATGTCAGGGGTTGGAAGGGACCTCGAAAGATCGTCTAGTCCAACCCCCCTGCCACAGCAGGATTCTTCCCTAATCGGGAATCGAACCCGGGCCCCAGTGGTGAGAGAGCTGTATCCTAATCTCCAGACCACTGCTTCTTCCACATTAAGTCCAGCTCCTAACCCTGCACAGGACACCCCAAGAATCACACCATGTGCCTGGGAGCCATGTCCAAGCGCCTCTTCAACTCTGTCAGACTTGTTGCTGTGACCACCTCCCTGGGGAGGCTCTTCCAGAGCCCAACCACCCTCTCCTTTCCTGATATCTGATCTAAACCTCTCCTGCCTCAACTTCATACTGTTACCTCTAGTCCTGTCACTGTCCACAGGAGTAAACTGATCACAAGAATAAGTCAAATCACAGAATTTGTGTTCATCTTGATGTGAATACTGACAGACTTCAGCCTCCTTGTCAACTGTAGTATCCTTTCTCTGAGAGTTCGGAATTTTGACCTGTAACTCACTTAGACTATTTAAGAGTCAGAAGATTATAGGAACAGTGGGAGAATGGTTCTTGTATCTATATTTAGTTCACTAAGACTTTGCACTACACAAACTTTGTAACATTTCACCTTTTTGCAACCTAAAATTTATCTAGAAGGTCATCCTGGGATGATAAGAATGCGTTTTGTTGTTTTCATGAAATGCTTGACCTAAGCTAAAGCTGTTGACAGCCACTACCTTCCAGCTCTGCTTGGCTGTTCAGAATTGCTAGACAATTTAAAGTAATTTCTTTTCTCATCAGTTTTGGCTCTTGATTTCACACTGCAACTCTATTTTGGCAAGTGGCACTAACTAGGATATAAGTGAAATGGATGCTCTTGCTGCTGCAATTACTTCTTATCAGACAGGTCAAGGGAAGGTGGCAACCTAGGTAGGGATGCTGTTGGGAACCAACATACATTACCTGGGTTGCATTCTTACTGGCACTGCTGACCACTAGCATTATTTCAGAGACTTCTATTTTTTGTAAAAAGTCTTTTTTATAAAAGAAAATAATGCATTACAGTATAGCACATGCAGGTAGATAAATATGGAAGAAATGTGGTTTCACAGATAGTATCTGGTAGAACTCTATGTAAAATGAGGTTTTCTCATATATGTAAGCCATTAGCAATGATATTGATTACAGAATCACAGAATCACAAAGGCTGGAAGAGACATCTAAGATCAGTAGTCTCTGGCATTTTTATGCCTGATCCACAGAGGTGGGGTTCTGAAGCCAGCAACTGACTGTCTTGTATTTCTCTACTTGTGCTTTTATACTTCATCTCAGCTGATGGATGATGATCACCATGGTGCTTACAGTCCAAAATGCAACATCTTATGATGGTACTGTTGGAGAGTTGTGCACAGCTACTACCATCAACTAAATGACCTTTTTTAAAAAAAAACAACAGATAATTGTTTACAGTATCAAAAATTAAATTTAAAAAACCCCCAGGTTTTATGGAGTAAGCATGTGTCTTAATTTCATCTACCAATGTTTCTTTATTTTAATGTATCTTTAAATTTCATAGCTTTTTTGCATAACAGTTTTTGTCCTCATCTGCTTTCATTATGTAGACTGAGTCATACTCTGGACATAAATTTGAGTTATACAGTAACTGAATCTGCTATTGGTTCACTAGCAGCAAAACTGGATGTGTTGGACTACAGGAATGAAGACAATAGTTCTGTCACACAAGACTCTTAAGCTCCAAACAGGAAAACCCAAACAAGTTTTGGAGTTGATACTGTCTCAGACTGAAGTAAAGTTCAAGTGCAGTTCAGAGAGGGTGATGTCCTGTGGGTCAGTGCTTTTGGTAAATCGTGTTCTTAAATATGGAGCCTCAGAGAAGGATAATGGTTGTGAATCAGGGTGTAAGCCTGGATGCTAAAAGAGGATGTGCAATTCATCCCTAAGTTACCCATGGTTTTTTGCCTGGGTAACCCAAGATATGTCATTTCATTTCTCTTTCTTCATATTTCTCCACGTGTTAAAATGGAATATTACAACTGGGAGTCCTTTTAAAATATTATTAATTACTTGGGCGAGAAAAGTTGTAAAACTGTATTAGATTGCAAAAGGGTAGGATGGCTGTATACATTTCTGAAATACTCATCTAACTCAAGTCTGAGTCTTGAAATACACCATCAGTTTGCCAGTTTTCTTCTCTAGACCACATCCTGTACATGGAGCTAAGGTGTGAGTAAGGTGTTTAACTCATATGTTAATAAAATAAAGTCATTTAGGACATTTCTATGTTATTTCTTAGCTGAAGCATAGAAAGTTCTGTGTTAATGCAAGAAAATTTTTTTTCCCAGTGAGGGTGCCAGAGCACTGGCACAGACTGCCCAGAGAGATTGTGGAGTCTCCTTCTATGGAGGTATTCAAAACCTATCTGGATGCGCTTCCAAGTGACCTGGTCTAGGGAATCCTGCTGCGGCAGGGGGGTTGGACTACATGATCTTTCGAGGTCCCTCCCAACTCCTAACATTCTGTGATTCTGTGATCAGAGTTACTCTGTTTTTAGTTTCTTCATATGGCCAGCCACAGAGATCAGTGTGACCCTCTTCATCCTCCTTCTTGGAGTCTGTGCTAATACTGAAATAATATGGCAACTGGGGGATTGAATAGGATTGTAAAAAGTATTTATGTTTAGGTCCAGGCATTAGTGGGTGCATATAATGTCAGCAATCAAAGCTTTACACAAGATTCTAATAAGTTAAATTAAACTCTGTTGAAGTCATCCACTTTTGATCAAAGAGGATTAGTTCGTAGAATTCAAAAACTCTCAGGTTTTCACATCCCACCTTACTTTCAGTTTCTGGTCTGAGGGCAACAAGCATTTTTCACCACAGTGCAGTGTGGAAGAGTTACTTGTGAAAACCCTCTTAGATAATGGGCAGGCAGAACAAGCTCTTCAAAATATTCAGTACTAACCTTCCTCCCTTCTTCTTGAGGACAGTGAGGTTGGAAAAAACCAATGTTTTATACTTGCTTATCATGGTACAGTATGTATTTAGAAAATAATGACATGAACTTTTGGAAATACTGTCATGGAAATTTTGAAGCCTAGATACATTTCTGTTCCATGGCACACACCATTGTGCCCATGTGAAATGTGAGGGTTGTGATCAACTGCAGACTGCTGCTTTTCGGGTAGCAAAGTGCTAACCCATTTCCATCAATCACTTCAGTGATTTTTTAAACGGCTAAAAAATTGAGATACATCACATTTATACCTTTACAGACTATTTATTTGATCTTTCTGGACAACATTAGCTTTTAGCAGATAAACAGGCTGGGGGAAGTTTTGGAGCTTGTGTTCATTGAATTACTTTCAATTTTTAAACAGAATTGGAAGTACTGATTTCGCAGAATTTTACTTGCCTTTTACTTACTTTTCTGGTTTTAACACACCTAGATGCAGAGTTAAAAATCATAGAATCATAGAACGGTTTGGGTTGGAAGGGACCTTCAGAGGTCATCTAGTCCAGCCCCCTGCAATGAGCAGGAACATCTTTATCACGTTGCTCAAAGGTTCTGCATTCTAATCCACTGGAAATCATCATGTTTCTCCAAATTAGTGTCAACTAGCACTGCTGAATATCTGGCTCTGGTTGCTTACTTATTCACTGCAATTTTGAGAGACATTTAAATGCATATTTAATTAAACCCCAGATAGCTTTTCTTCTTTTGTTATATGGTTTACCAAGAGTTTGCCATTTTTGCATCTGTAAGGATGTGTGTAAGGAACATGTCTAGTTTTTAAAGGTGCTCAGGCAGGTAACTACATTGGGTGCTTGCTTAACTCATCTGAGGGACACTGCTGAATAGTTAACCCATTAAGGGCTATAGAATATATTCTACATTTGAGAGGTCACTTGTTTAATTTGGTAATTTTTAAAAAGAGTTAAATTCTACCACTGACCATACCTTTTCACATTTGAATAAAGTGCTCTTTATTTTAAATGAATTACTATTTTTTCAGCAAATTTACTAGAATTCGTTCTAATTGATCTTACCACAAAACTTTTGTTTCCATAGTGCATACATATTCTAAAGGAATTGCCAAGTAGTTTGCTTCATTTACTAATTTGTGATCATCAGATATACTTGGATGGCATGGGAAAAATGTGTTGACACTGTGTTTGAAATACAATGTTACATATTCATATAAAGGCAAAAAAAACCCCCAAACCAGACCAAAGTCAACCTACTGAAGTGATGTTAGTCTGTTATGCCATCTAGTGGCAGTTGTTCATTCTTATTTTGGCTAAGTATCTTTTTAGCCTTGTTGTGCCTTAGCAGAGCTGACCCAATGCTTTAGGAAAGCATCATTACAGTAAGGTACGTGAGCAGAAAGAACTTCTCGGTTTTTCTTCCTGCCCAGCATTACTGTTTGCTATTAAAATGGAAGAGTTTAAATAGCATTTAGGTAGTGAAAATAAATAAAGTTAGTGAATTAAAAATCAATAAACCCACACATCTCTTGCATTTTGAAACAAAAATAATGAAATATGCACAAAAAGAAAATGAATTTCGTAGCTGCTGTGTAAGGCTTTAAAATGTCTTTATAATGCACTGTTTATACTTACATTTACAGTATTTCTAATAAGTCATGGTATGATCCATTTTTAAAGAATAAAGGTTGTGTTATGGATTTGATAAACACAGCATTTGATTAAAACAGTTCAATATTTGTTATATACCCCTAAGAAAACTAGCAAACGAAACGGTAATTGAGCTGTTTTCCAAGGGGAAGAATAAAATATATGTTCCTCTTAAAAAGTCATTGGCCAAGGTCTACCTTTACATCCCTTCTGATTCATTGGCAGCTGGGGTTAAACCAGCCCTTTTGTGATCTCACTCAGTCCTGGCACTCACTTCTATCTCACTCACATGTTACAGTCTCCCAGAAACTATTGCATTGGCCAGGAATCTGCTGGGAACATGATCTTCTGCCTCAGCCCCTTCTCAATCGCAGAACATCCTCCCAGATTGCTCATTTAAATAAGCAACCAACAGTATGGAAGATGAGGAAGAGGAAATCCTCCAGCGTCCCTTTAAAGCCATTTCATAGTGACTGTGTTGCTTCGAAGAATTGTCCACTGAGGGGCTGTTATTTGTGCAAGGAATGAAGATTCCTAATTCCAGCTGCTAAATTGCGTGACTGAAGCTAGAACGAGGCAGGCGTCTCTCAGGCTGGTCTTTGCAGGACCATAACATGTCTCTACATCAATTTCAAAACATTTTATTTCTTTTTAAACCCCCTTGAACTGTTTCTATTATTTTTTCCCCTAACACTCAACAGTTTCCTGGTTTTCCAGGGCAGTACCATTTTTGTCCTCCATTGTCAAACAGCTATACTTGTTAACAGTGGTAGCATCCAGCTCCATCACTTACCTTCCACTGCTGATCCACATCTTGTCCCCGCTTCTTCATTGCCTGTACTTTTGTACAAATCATTAAAAATGAACTAGAGTATGGCTGCAAAATTAATTGTATTTACTATGTGTTCACACCCGTCCTAAATCCCAGTGAAGCACATGAGATGATTTGGCCATGAGCAGAGCAGATATAGTGAAGTCCCATAAGCTTGAAAAATATCATGGGTTCTTAAAACATTACTGTGAGCTAATGAAATGTCACCAAAGCTACAAATGCAACTTGTGAGTAAAGCTAGCCTTGAAAAGCTTTGAAAATAGATTTTAAAGGGGATTTTTTTCCCTCCTGGGTTTATATAATTAATAAGAAGAGTTTTATCGTATTTTTGGAATCTCTATTTAAACACATCCACCCCAGTACAGCAGACTGACACCCACTGGGAATTCTCAAGTACATAAAATTACATGTATGTCGCATTCTTTTCAGAATTATGATCTGGGCATTTTTATCCTTGCCACTATCATGCCATCTTTTAAAAATATGGTTATTTAAAGGTTATTTGGAGTTTTTAGACTATGTGATCTGTAAGTAGTTTCTGTTTGTTCCTCTGGTTTTTGTTTGTTTTGTCTAAATACCAGGAATAAAGTAAACTTAAAAAGATAAAGGTGTATGACATCTGCTGGCTTTGATAATTCTATCCTGCAGTTATGGTAATGGTTTTGCTGCTTGTAACTGTTATAACAAATTAAAACTACTCAGCTTGAGTACCTAAATAAGCTCCGAGCCAATGCTTTCCATGTTTACGTCTCAAGCAGCCACAGACCCACTGCCTGTTGTGGTGCGAGGGAAGAGCTAGAAGTGGACATGTCATTTCCCTAGGAGATCTCTTCTGAAGTTTACAATTTTATCCTGAAAAGTTAAGTCCTCAGTTTGTGAGTTAAACCTCAGAAATTTAAGGGTACTGACCATACACCAAAATTTGCATTATAGTTGCTGGTGAAGTGCTACTGAAGAGTAGGGGAAGGGTTGTCATTATATATGATGCTTCACCTTCATTCTTTCATGCTCTCACCTTCATTTCCGTCTAGCTTTGGGGCCCTCAGCGCAAAAAAAGATGTGGACCTGCTGAGCAGGTCCAGAGGAGACTATGAGGCTGGAGCACTTCTTCTATGAAGACAGGCTGAGAGAGATGGGGTTCTTCAGTCTGGGGGGAGCCTATGAGAAAGAGGGAGAGAGACTTTTTACAGAGGCAGATAGTGATAGGACAAGGGGGACTGTTTTAAACTGAAAGAGGGAGAGTTAGATTTGGTGTTACGAAGAAATGCTTTATGCAGGGGGTGGTGAGTCACTGGAACAAGTTGCCTAGAGAATTTGTGACTGCTCCATCCCTAGCAGTGTTCAAGGCCATGTTGGATGGGACCCTGGGCAGCCTGGTCTAGTGAGTGGTATTCCTGCCCATGGCTGGTGGGTTGGAACTAGATGATCTTTAAGGTCCCTTCTATCCTGAACCGTGATTCTATGCTTCCTTCCGTGGAGGTTATTTCATTTCCTGTCATGGTCTGACTCTTAGTTTTTACATGAACCACAAGTGCCTTGGTTTAAAGCCAAAAACCTTTCATGATAATAATGCATATAGCTTTGAAATTATATATGTATATATTAAATAAAATAGCAGGAGTAACAAACTGTAGCTTCTTGTAGTCAAAGTTGTTCCAAAAAATCAAGCTGATATCGTAGTCAGGGTTGACTATAAGGCTTGCCAAATTTAACAAAATTCTTTCTTAAACTTAGTGAGATGTGTATGGTATGTCTGAATTCGAGTAGTGATTTTTTTTTAAGGTGAGACTTCTTGATGGTTTAGTTTTAGCTTATCAGGCTTGAAATATGCTATTTCTTTAGCATTTGCATTTAATAAGAAGTAAAATAAAAACTATTAACCTGGTTTAAAATGCACATAGGTAATAACCCTTCTAAAATTGTTTTTCCTTCAAAATTTCCTTTAAATACCCATTTCTCTCCCATCTGCTAAATCTTCTTATGCATGAGATAATGGTATTTCCCACAAACTGAGATAGATGTAGTAACAGTACAGATCAGTACTGCAGGTCAGTGCTGAACAGTAAAGATCATGTATCATAAAAATGCATGCATAAAAATGCATTTACTTCCTCAGATTTCTGGGGAAGTACCTAGGTGGCTGGGCAGATCCTGCATTTAGCATCACAGAGGGATGTTTAGCTAGGGACAAAAGGGTTTAGTTTTGTTTTTAAAGAGGTTTTCTTTATTTTTATATCCAGAACGTGCAAGCTATGCATTGCAGTATTCTTTCATAGGGTGAAATGAATTGTAAGCTGAAGCATAGGAGGTTCCATGTGAATACACGTAGAAATGTTTTTTCTGGTTCAAGTGCCAGAGCACTGGCACAGAGTGCCCAGAGAGGTTGTGGAGTCTCTTTCTATGGACGTATTCAAAACCCGTCTGGATGCGCTTCTGTGTGACCTGCTGTGACAGGGGGGTTGGACTAGGTGATCTTTTGAGGTCCCTTCCAACTCCTAACATTCTGTGATTCTGTGAATTCTGTACTTCTTGACCAGAGATAAAGCATTAATTTTGTTTGAAATGCTAATGTTGTAACTTTTGGAATTTTAGATGTGGAAAGACAGATGTCGGTGGAAGGCTTTTTGATTTTTTAAGTTTTAACCTGTTACTGTTGCTATTTATAGGTTGCTGGAGCTGATCTTTGAAAACCATAAAAACATAATTTATCTGAGGCACAGAGAAGAACTTGCTCACAGTAATAGGTTTGGTCATCAGGAAAGTCCAATACAGAATTAAATTCTGTCTTGGTGCTGAGAATCTTAACACAATTTTATGTGAAATAGTGTAGATGAAAACAGCTAGTTGTATTTACAGTGGTAGATTATAAAATGCATAGTGTGTAACCCAAATTTCATCTCTGAAATACTTCAGCAAGATTTGGCCACTGTGAAAATTCCCATCTGGCTTATGACCTTGATGGTGGCAGCTTGGACCCTCTCACAATACTTGCTGTTCAAGTAGCAGCAGAATTACTTTAATTTGTCACAGTATGTACAAATTAAAAATGTTCCATTTTCAGCTTCCAGTGGTAAGTAGTGTTTAGAGTTTGTGCAGTTATGGTGACTGAATTATATAAACCAATTAATACCATTTCAGTCCTTCTCTATACTGAGTGCTAAAAGTGTGTTTCGCCTTGTCTTTTTTAATTTGTGGTATGCTCTTGTTTTTCCCTAGTTAGAAGCATCGTCTCCCTCTCAGGGTGTTGAGACATAAAACTTAGGAGTATTGTTCTGAATTTGATAATGCAGCTTGAAAAAAAATGAGGATGCTGAAAAAGTAGTTACCACTTGTCTTCGTTTGCTTCTAAACCCATGAATTTAGAGGTGGTTTTGGGAAACCTTGCAGAACACTGTGGTGCAAGCATAACCCATTTCACTGCTTCCATAACCCATGTAAAATGCTGTAAGAGCATGGCACAGGCATCCTCTTCTGGGTGTGGATGGAGCTGTTGTTAGAGACAGATCCTCTCTCCCCACTGCCCCCACATCAGGGCGATGTTGCTTCAGGGTGGGGCAGAAGAGAGGTCCCTGGCAGGCAGAGGTGTCCAGGTGAGCCCACTTGCTCACTGGCACTGTGCTGAAATACCTGAGGTACATAAAACGCTACTGTTTTGTGATATCTTCTGTAGGAACACTCATCTTGGACATAGCTAGGCAAGGGTCATCTTCCTTGGTTTGAGCACTCAGTGCATCAAGCAAATCCTTCCTGGGGCTAACATTGTGGAAGTCAGTCTTTACCACAGTCTTTACTGAAAATGGAGCCCTGCTGCAAGCCAGTCAGCCTTGGATGGTGCATCATGGCTGGATGATACTGATTGAGCTACTGCCCTGCTATCTGCAGCAACCTCAAATGTAGTCATTTAAATCAGATTGGTGATGAGCATACCTTCTGTCCTGTTCTGACCAGACAAATGTGCATTTTCCCAAGCTGAAAAATGTTTTAATAGTAGATTAATCAGTAATTTTAGACTATCTAGGAAGATGTTAATGTGAACATAGATAAGCATTGTTAATTTAAGCTACGTTGACTAGAAAGATGTTTTCTATCATGTCATGCGGAGAGGGTCCTCCTCCTATTCAAGCAGTATTAATTCCATTTTGTTCTCCTTCTCCCCAGCTTTGTTCACTGGCATTTTGGCTCTTAGGATTTTTACAGTCAGCAGATGTGTGCAGCCTCTCCGTTACTCATGCCCAATTACTGCAGCAATTCTTTTTGAACTACGTTTATTTGTTTTCCTGGGGTGTGTGCATTTCTTACATAGAATCATAGAATTGCCAGAGTTGGAAGGGACCTTAAGGATCATATAGTTTTAACCCCCCTGCCTGGCAGGGACACCATCCACTAGATCAGGTTCCCCAGGGCCCCATCAAGCCTTGTCTTAAAAGCTTTCAGGGATGAGGATTCCACAACCTCTCTGGGAAACCTGTTCCACTGTCTAATCACCCTCATGGTGAAGAACTTCCTTCTAATGTCTAATCTGAATCTACCCTCCTCTAGCTTACACCCATTTCCCCTGGTTCTGTCACTACCTGNCTTGACCTGCTGGCCACAGTTCTCTTGATGCAGCCCAGGATACAGTTGGCTTTCTGGGCTGCAAGCACACACTGGTAGCTCACGTTGAGCTTCTGATCCACCAGCACCTGCAAGTCCCTTTCCTCAGGGCTGCTCTCAAGCCAGTCTTCACCCAGCCTTTATCAGTGGTTGGGAATGCCCTGATCCAGATGTAGGACCTTGCACTTGGTCTTGTTGAACTTCATGAGGTTGGCATGGGCCCACCTCTCCAGCCTGTCCAGGTCCCTCTGGATGGCATCCCTCCCCTCCAGCGTATCAGCTGTTCCACTTGGTGGAGCTTGGTGTCGTTGGCAAACTTGCTGAGGGAGCACTCAATGCCACTGTCCACGTGTCTGACGGAGATGTTGAACAAGACTGGTCCCAGTACAGATCCTTGGGGGACTCCACTTGTCACATGAGGTTGTGCTATCCAATATAACAAGTCAGAAGGTAGCCTGTAATATGTATGTATTGGAACAGGTATAGATATTTATGGTAGATAACTTTCATTAGGAACTCAGTTTCAGTAGGAATTGTTGAAGTCTAAGCAATACTCAGGATTTGTTATTTGACTGTGGATTACTGTAAATTTTGCAATTTATGTGAGACAAAATATGGTCAATAAATGTGATGGTCTGAGTGAAAAAAGGGTGAAAGTCCCCCCTATTAGAAGGGAATAAACTGTATTCTCAGCTTTTGGAAGGGAAGTAAATTTGAAGAAAAATAGATTTACTGAAATGTGCCATACTTAGTAGAACCATCTTTTAAATTCTTTTGTTCCACCAATATTAAGTACAAGACGACTAAGCGATGCCATATTCTAGAGTCACCCAAACAACTGAAAAAAAGTCAGAGTGAGAATTACACAGCTTCAGAGAAATGTGCCAGCTTTTATGCCATTTTGTCATCAGCTTTCTGAAGGATTTTTTGTGAAATCATTTTTGCTGTGGACAGTGAGACTATTCTGCTTCAGGGTTACTTCTTCAATGACTTCCTTACTGACAAACTTACTATCTGCTTGTCCCACTGTGTTCCTAGAGTTTGATTGTACATGCACACACAACTCACAGAATTGTATTACAGTTTATAAATACCCAGTTCATAAGATACCCTTTACTCTCCCTTTAAATAGCTGAATTTTTTCTTTATCAGGAAGATAACAAGAAGTACTAGAGCATGTGGCAGTATCATTCAAGTTCCTGAACTTCAAGCATTTTAAAAAATGCAGCATGATAGGATGCTGTAAGTAAGAGCAGGGAGCTTATTAAATTTAACATTTCTCATCTTGATTTTATTTTGTGTAATCTCTCTTATTTTAATATTTTTTAGTCTTCTTTTCTTTCTTTAGTACTCTTCTCCTGTTTGGTGGTTTTTATTTTTCACTTTAAGTTGATAAATACATACATTCTGCAGTGACTAGACAAAAGGTTTTCCCTCTCTGGCTCCTTTTTCACCAAGTTCCAACTCCTAACATACTGTGATTCTGTGAAGTTTAGTAAAAAAGATTCTGTTTATATTCCTTTGGTTTCATCTACATGACAGCAGCCTTCAAGGTGCTTTGTCAGATACCAAATTAACTGAACTTTATACCTGAAGGCAGTAATTACCATATACTGGTGTTCACATGTGTTTAGTTAACTGTTCTCCAAAACAGTTACCAGAACCTTCTGCTGTTGCTGCAACTTGCATGACAACCTTTCATCTCAGTTTTGGGTTATATATGATATTCTTTCCTTTCCCCCTTTCTTGTTTGGGATTTGGTTTTGCTTTTCTTAATGTGCCAGTTCCTGAACTCCATTTGAGAAGTAGCTTAGGGTAGTGAACAGCAGCATTCTTTACATCTCCTTGTACTCAGTGTAATGTCCCAGCTGCAGTTTAGAGGGGTTTGAAGACTGCAGTAGTGACTGGAAGCCTTTGAGAGCCATTTCAGCACCTGAAAATTACTGTGGGATGGAGCCACTCTGGTAATGCCCTTTCATTCGTCAGATCAGCTTCAGGAGGTTGACTTCTCTTAGGCAGTCTGCAAAATATTAAGCCAGATCTGGCCCTGACATGCCAGATGCATTATTTGAAGAGTATCCCAAACCCTTTTGCACAGAGACGGCTCTAGGAGGTAATATTTGTATCCCTCTGTCTTCCTGTTATTGCTGCATTATTAAATCACATTGTCTCTCTTTTTTCATATTTTTCCAGCTTAGTTATTTCTTTCTATTTTTACCCTGACTATTTTTTGAAGAGTCTGTAATCCCTAGGTGGAAGAAGTGCTCTTGTATCCTATGCATTGCTGACAGCCCTCTCTCTACCTGCTAGCTGGGGCAACCAAGGAAGTATTTGGTTCGCTGGTGTGGCACCTATTCAATTGCCCTGCTGAACTCTGTACTGCTGAGATTTTCGTGTGGGGATCCATTAAAGGTTTTCAACTATAAAGATGCTGAATTGACACAGAGCTAAGGTAGTAGGCAGAAAGGTCCAAGTCTTCAACATGCTAAGATTGTGGGTTTTGTCTTCGGAAGACAAGTGCTACACAGACCAATTTGAAGTCTGGGAATCAGTAGTTTTAGATGAATGCCCATGTTTTGAACCCCTTTTTGTGATGTGTGTGCTGCAGTATTGTTAAGAGAAGGAGGAGCAGAAGTTTACAAGAAGTCAAGGAAAGAGAGCTATTAGCCATAAAAAATGTGACTCCACAGTCATTATCCATGGTTATTTCAGCAATTCTTAATAAAGTAAAACTAGATCAGGGGCTAAACTTCAGCTCTTTTTCTTCAGCATGTGACAAGAAGTGCCTACAGCTTGAGTGCACGTCTTTCAGAATATGTGGTGCTTAATTATGTGTGTTTATGTGAGACCAGAAATAAGTGCTCCCAATGTATTGACAAGCTGTTGATATTTATTTTCATTAAAATGTTTAACAGAATTTCTTTGTTGTGTTGATAGATCTCAGTAGAACCTTGTGTAGACAATTGTGACACTGGTGATGGAGAGGGAGAAGTTTAGTAACTGGCACAAAAATGAGAATATTTAAGTGTGGGGTTTTTTAACAGTAGAATATTTGTGGTAAACTCTTAAGTGCTAAATTGTGTCCCAAAACTGGGTCAAATATTTTTAAATTGTCCTTGAACATCAGTATCTCTCATAGATTCATAGAATGGCCAGGGTTGGAAGGGACCTTAAAGATCATCTAGCTCCAACCCCCCTGCCATGGGCAGTGATCTCACCATTTTCTGCAACGCTATTTGAACCTTTAGTGGTACTTTCAGTCACCAAAACATCACTTGTGCTTCCCAGTTGTTGATGTATTTTCCTACCTATAGAACAGTGCGGTGTTTATGTCCATGAATTCTCAAGAACCCTAAGAACTGTCTGAAATTTAAGATGAAGATAACTTCTTGCTATTCCACTTGGGTTTAGGAGAAGGTTTAAACACTTCTACAAAAATGTTTAAGGAGAATACATAGATGCATAAATACTTACAGTATATATACCATCTTGTTAGACAGAATGTATCAGGGAGGCTCCTGTAGTTATTCTGTGCAGTATCTGTTCATAGACATTCTGAAGTCAGTTAAGAAGAGATGCACTGACTCTCAAAGTGTGCTTTGATGCCTGTTTAAACAATGCCTCAGAAAACTCCCAAGTCATTACTTATATAAAGTTTCAGAGGAGAATAGAAGGCTTACTCTGTCAGGTTTTTAACTAGACTTGAGACATACCTAAATCTAGACCTTCTCAAAGATCTGAAGCAGCTACTGACCTCAGGAGCATGTAAACCCAAGAAATATGGATTCTAAACTGTCAGGCATTAGAAACAGTGGATGTCATATTTTGAAAAGTGAAATTGTGACCCAAAGTGTGTAAGAGTCTTTCTGTCCTTAATGCACGGAGGCATTTCTTTCAGCTTTTAAAATAATATTTAAATGGAGCGGATCATCTTGTGCTATCACACAGCATGTGAGGAAAAACAGGTAATCAGACCCAGCCAGCATGGGTTTATAAAAGGCAGGTCCTGCTTAACTAAACTGATAAACCTTCTGTGACAAGGTGACCTGCTTGATGGATGTGGGAGAGACTGGATGTAGCCTCCTGAGGCTTAAGCAAAGCCTTTGACACTGTCTCCCAGAACATTCTACTGGAGAAACTGGCTGCACATGTCTTGGATGGAGGTGATGTTCCTCAGGGCTCAGTACTGGGACCAGTCCTATTTAATATCTTTATAGACAACCTGGATGAGGGGATTGAGTGCATCCTCAAGAAGTCTGCAGGTGCCACCAAGATGGGTGGGAGTGTTGATCTGCTTGAGGGTAGGAAAGCTCTGCAGAGGGATCTAGACAGACTGGATTGATGGGCTGAGGCCAGTGGGGTGAGGTTCAACAAGGCCAAGTGCCAGGTCCTGCACTTTGGCCACAACAATCCCATGCAGTGCTACAAGCTTGGAGCAGAGCGACAGAGATGCTGCCTGGCAGAGAAGGACCTGGGGGGTTTGGTCAACAGTCAGCTGAAGATGAGCCCGCAATGTGCCCAGGTGGCCAAGAAGGCCAACAGAATCCTGGCTCTTATCAGGAAGAGTGTGGCCAGCAGCACTAGGGAGGTGATTGTCCCCCTGTATTCAGCGCTGGTGAGGACACACCTCAAGTCCTGAGTTCAGCTTTGGGCCCTTCACTACAAGAAGGACATTGAGTTGCTGGAGTGTGTCCAGAGAAGGGCAGTGAAGCTGATGAAGGGTCTAGAGCACAGGTGTTCTGAGGAGAGGCTGAGGGAACTGGAGTTGTTTAGTCTGGAGAAGAGAAGTCTCAGGGGAGACCTTCTCATACTCTACAAATCCCTGAAAGGAGGTTGTAGTGAGGTGGGAGTCAGTCTCTTCTCTGTCATAACAAGCAATAGGACAAGAGGAAATGGATTCAAGTTGCACCAAGGGAGGTTCAGATTGGATATTAGAAAGAACTTCTTCAGCAAGAAGGTTAGCAAGTATTGGAACAGGCTGCCCAGGGAGATGGTGGAATCACTGTCCCTGTAAGTGCTCAAAAAACATGGAGATTTTGTTCTTGGGGACATGGTTTAGTGAGCATGATAGTGTTGGGTGTGCAGTTGGACTCGATGATCTCAGAAGTCTTTTCCAACCATAACAATTCTATTCTTTTATTATTTAAATTCTATACAAACTATAAGGTTTTAGGTATTTTCATAAACTGCTTAGAAAGATAAACCCACTGGTAAAGGAGGGGATAAACAAGTTTTCATCCTGCTTGACAGGAGCAGATTTTCTGCTAGTAACACACCATTCTATTCTAATATTAGTAGTGTGATTCTACATTGAGATATGGTTGACTTGAGAGTCACTACTGATTCCCCTTTTATGAGATCTGCAACTGTAAATAAGGTTTGATTTGCTGGATGAGGTAAGCCAAATCCAAGATACTGGCGTGTGCTGCACTCCATACAATGTACTTGGTTGACCTTTATGCAAATGTTAACATTCTAACTTCCTTGCACTTATACTGCTTTACAAGGGCCACAGTGTTTATAACCTTCGCCACGTATTCAACCTTCTTTTCCTTGTTACTTATCAGAGAGTGAACATGAAGAAGCCTAGCTCTTCTGCAGCACATAATTTCAAATATTTTTTAATCTTTTCACAGTTGTCATTGAACTTTCTTCTCCAGTTTGCAAACCCTGTGTATTTTAAATTGCTTTCTGTTACCTATTTTGAATGCCTGTTTACGTAGGTTACATTATTTTAGCCTTTATGTGATTTTAAGATGTGAAAGGCTCTGTTAATTTTTTTAATTTCTTTTAATTTCCTAATTATTAGTAAAATATTTGTAATTCTTTTTCTAACTATTGCTACTAATAAAAATACATTGCTAGCATTGATCATTACTGTCATTTTAGTTTATAATGCAGTTCTGCTGGTGGAGTTGAACTATGCCATTCATTTGTAAAACAGTGATCTTGATCATAGAATTGTAGTGGCCTACCAGTGGTCCCTAGTAACAGCTGACTAAAGAATGCCTTTGTAGGTATATTTCTTTCTTTTCAAAAAGACCTCTTAGTATGGGTTTAAACATGCAGCACCTCATATGTCATGAGAGGTTGCCCCTGGGAAGTACAAGCAGACTCCTTCCCTTTAACTCTCCCTTGTCTCCAATGGCAGTGTCACGAACAGAAGTGAACTCCTCTTTCATAACAGAAAGAATCAACCTTTTCTATTCACACTCCAAGCATACTTTTAGGTCTTAGTTTTCTTCTGGAGTTATAGGTATGATTTCTTGCTAAAATGATCTGTTTAGTCAGATGTTTGTGCCTTTTTCCTATAGATCTCACACTTGCCACTTACCTCCCAGATTTTTAGATTTCTAGATTGTTGCCATGCTTTGGGATGCTGTAAGTACAGATGTTAAATGTGTTTGCTGGTGCTACCATTTATTTATCCTAATGGAATAATCTTTTTTCTGGGCTGTGAAATAATGTAGTAGTAATCCATAGCTGAGTACTGTGCAAGGTGCAGGATGGTACAACAGATTTGGTATAAATGTGGGTTTGAGACGGGAGATAGCCTCTGTGAGCATGGAGTTAAATATGAAAGGATGGGAGGAGTGCAACATTGAATTAATTAATAAGGTTAATGGAACCACCAGAGTTCTAAATATTTATGACAAATTTGAAGACTGTGCCCTCACAAGTTGAATCTTGTTCTGCATTTTACTGTGTTAATATGAAAAGAAATGAATGGGAAGATTTTGTGAATTATTATGCTATTACTTATATTTGACTCTTCCAAAAACATTCATGTATTCTGATTCAGGGTTCCTATCTTTCCCCCTTCTCCAGTGGAAAGTATAGGAATGTGATTATATGATCTAAATGATTTATTATTCTTCACTTTTAATGTATTAAGTTGTTTATGTTCTGTATTCACAATTGCTGTAACAAAGATCTAAATAATATATCTTGAGAGATGCATTCACTAAGAATCTCTAAATTTATTTAGTTCTGCTAAACATTGTGGAATAATATACCGAGCACTC
Organism: Galbula dea; assembly: GCA_013399015.1. Taxonomy (NCBI): domain Eukaryota; kingdom Metazoa; phylum Chordata; class Aves; order Piciformes; family Galbulidae; genus Galbula; species Galbula dea. The sequence continues at coordinate 65,766 of VWZX01003043.1, forward strand.
TGTGGAAGTCTTTCCATACACCCAGTGTCTCAATGTAGTATTTACAAGCTAAGTTGAATTATTTAGCAGTACTTCTTTGTCTGTTTTTTTTTTTTCTTCATAGCCTTTCATGTCCCCTCGGTACCCTGGAGGTCCAAGGCCACCTTTAAGAATACCCAATCAGGTATGATTTTATCGTTGATCACTATAGTGTTCCAGCGTGATGGTGCAGTGGTGGGAACAAAGAATGTTGTCTTGCTGGTTACCAATGACTTGTTAGCTGCAAAACTCACTCAGTCCCTTTCTCCCCCATTTTGACTGACCATTAAATAATTATTGTGATAAGAGGTGACCATACTCCCAGCTAACTTTTGTATGCTTAATTAGTGTCTACTCCTCAATATTTATTATTCATGAAGCCTGTTTGCAGAGACAGGAGGATATGGTTGCCTTGAGTAGTGTTGCATTAACCTCAGCTAGCCAACACTGAGATGAAGACAGAATGTTACATGTTCTGAGTTTTCCTAACAGCATCAAGTAGTTAACTGAGAATATTTCTGCCTAGTTCTATATAAAATGCATCATTCCCCCCTAATCTTTGTTGTATGTACGAAGTATATGTATTTCATAGTAAATATGGAGATTACTGGTGAGAAATAGATATCATAAAGGGCTCTTTGGCTCTTGCAGACACTTTGAGGACTTTATAAAATCAAATTCCTAATTTTCCTCTCCTCTCCATCGAAGGATATGCATGCCTGTGTAACAAGAATGAGTAATGAGCTGCTGTTCATCAGCAGAGACCTTTATTGGCCCATCTGTGAAAAAAATAGGCCTCGAAGCAGATAGCATTTGTATTTTTAAGTTCTCCATAGTGCCAATTGAGGAGAAAGCGGTTGTCAGCAGATGAAAGGTTAAAGATAGGCAGATAGAAAAATACCAGTGGTGCTCTGAAAGAAAAACTCAGTCGTTTACAATATGGGGAAAAGGCTGATAGGATAGATTGAACGGCTGTTTTGGTCCACCTTAAACTTCCAGGACTGTCTTTCTTATTGTCAGTTTCATGAGGAGACTTTGATATCCCAACCTCAGTTCTGGCTACTTTTTGTATCTCCATAACACAGTGTCAACAAACTTGTCTTTAGCACTGGCTCAATATTACCAGAAAGTATGAAGTCGAAATTTTTAGAAAGATGCATATGTCAGGTAGCAAGACTTTTTCAGATACACCTCTGAGTCAAACATGATGATGTTTGGGAGCAGGTTTAAGTTGCCAGTAACATACCTACTTTCTCATATGGGAAACAGGTGGCTTAATTAACCTTGCTGAAGTGATCATCAAGGGACAACATGAGTGTGCAGTGTCATTAGCACTTTAGTTAAATGTCTTCTACAGACATACTGTAACTGTACAAAATCTCTTCCTGATTTTTGCACCTGTCAGTGATACGTTGGCTAAAGAAACACCAATATTTGGGTTTCACATAGTCCTTTGTTTCTCTTTCTGTGTTTCCGAACATTGTAAATACTGTCAGGTAGAAACTAGATGTGGTTAGTGCTGCAAAAGCACTGCTAACCTGCAGTTTCAGTTTCAGAAGCATTTTTGTGTGCATATTATGATACTTTCAGTTCAGAGCTGTTACATAATCATACAATCTCAGTTAATTTCAGCTCTTACAGTTCTTTTATATTATGCCACATTCATGAATTACTGATTTTCACAACACTACCATTATTTAAGTTACAGTATAGATGGGCAGCACGTGGAAGTAATAAGTTACTGTAGTGCAGCTTTAAAGCTGATATTTTGATTAGATGAAGTCAATAAAAATCAAGACTTAAAATTCCCACTGTAACTTTAACTGTATTCCTTAATGCCTTGCAGTAGGGATTGTGATTCTTAGGCAAGGAACAGTAACACAGAGATGCATTCGCAGCACAGTCCAGCGCTTTGTAAGGTTATTTGAACTAGACCGAGGCTTTGTAGCAAGGAAGTTAGTACCTACTGAGTGCCACACAAATGCCCCTAAGTTAATCTCCAGTACTCCATTATGTTCCATGGGATCAAGCCCTGCAAGGGTATTTGCTGTTGGCAGTGCATTGTGCTGTGCAAGGACACTAATTTTTCTTGAAACGTGGTATGATGTTAGAAAGGAGCCAAAGTACCACATCTACTGACCGACCGTGTAATGACTGCATGTGCTTACAACAGCAAATGCCTCCATATCCTTGCATGTCACCTACTACCTCTGGCAGAAAGTACCACATCCTGCTTTGCTAGTATAACATTTCTCCATGCACTTGTTCTTATGTATCATCCAGTCTTCAAGCTACTGAAGTACGTGTAAAACTGGTTTAATTGATGTCCTCCAACATTGTTTATTCCATGGATCTTGCAGTGCAGTGCCTTTTCACTGTATTAGCTTTGAGATAATAACATACATCTTAATTTTCAATTTCCTGCCTCTTGTGGAAACAAACTTTACAAGATTTACAGATAGAGTCCCTGTTTCCAAGACTACTACAGTATTTCCAGGTCAAGAGTAACTTACTCATTTCCACAGTAAACAGTACCTGTACTGCCTGAGTACATTCACAATAACAGATTTACTGATTCTGGATACATTTTTACTCAAAGTGTAGTGTTGTTTAGAAATGCAGTAGCACTTAGTGGATCAGCTACAAAGATCCATTCATAGAAACATCTTTCTTGTAAGCTAAATTGAAGGAAGTATTGGGGAGGGATAAGCAAATTAGGCAATTATATTTTGGAGATTATTTATACATAATTCCAGAGAAGTCCAAGAGTTTGTCCATGCATTTTAATAGTCAGTATTGTAGGACATTCAGGAATTCTAGTTTAGTTAGGCACTCAGGACATTTAGTTACGGCATTTGGAAAGCTGCATCTTCCACATTACTCTTGACTCAGAAGAACCATGTGGGAATTAAAACCCAAAATATCTGCACTGTGTCTTTAACATAGATTTCAAAGCATTATATGCTTTAACATATGGTTTCGCTACCTGCAGGCACTTGGAGGTGTCCCAGGAAGTCAGCCGTTATTGCCTAGTGGGATGGACCCAACACGGCAGCAAGGTGAAAAAAATAATTATTTGGACCATTCAGAAGTCTTGTCTTCTCAAAGTTGGATCTCTCTTTCTGTGTTTCAAAGCTTACTGCAGCTTTTTAAGCTTTTGTTAATTAAAAAGGAATTATTTCTTTAAGTTGTTTTAGAAAATGTGTTTGTATGATGCATAGTTTTCAAAGTTACATAACTTTATTTGCAGGGCATCCAAACATGGGTGGGCCAATGCAGAGAATGACTCCTCCAAGAGGAATGGTTCCATTAGGACCACAGGTACCTTCCACAGATAGATAGCCTTTTTATTGATAGTTCTATACTTATACTATAGTACTCTGGCTTTCTATAGCTTGAAAATAGCCAGAACTTCTTCTTCTAATCCCATTTCAAAACAAACTTCCTGTTTTATAAAAATTAATTCTGAGTTGCAGCTGCACAAAGTATAAAATGAAAGCATCAGTCATTTTAATTAAGATGTGAAATTAAGAGGAATCCCTTGACTTGCTTATTTCAGCAAAGTTGTTTGTCCTATAGACAGTGTATGTTATAATCAAAGGCTGACATTTGTAAAAGAGGCCAGAGATCGAGTAGGTGCTTCCTCATCTTCCTAACCTGAGTGATTAAACTGTTTGGGGGGAAAGGAATAATACTTCTAATTTAGGCACACTCTTTGTACCAAAAATGTTCACAAAAATCTGTAAAGATTTTTCTTTCATTTACTATTGATCTATATTTTGGTGAATGCTAGGGGGATTTTAATGTAAAATGGTAACGTCGTGTTGCCATTTCTCCCCCTTATCAGTCACTAGCATCTCTAGCTCTGGTTTTGAGAACGGAAGCAGCCTTGGATGGGAAGCATCAGCCTTCTCCATGGTGCTGGCAGGTGTTCACAGGCTATGCAGAAGTTTGAAGAAATGTCTGGCTATTTGTCAGTATTACATTTCTAACAGCTCAGGTAGAAAACAGATTAATTCTGAAATATGAATCCTGAAGATTATTCTGTATTTTGTCAGTGCTCTTTGGGAGAGAAAATTTAGTTGGTGTTTTCATACCGATGTTGCTGGTATTTTATTTTACAGCATGCTTGTTGTGCCTACACTTTGCATTTTTACTTCCTTTTTTCAGATAATCTCTCTAGTGACTTCTTTGTTACTTAGAACAGCAACTGAATTTTAAATGATTAAATACCTTTGTCTTTCAGATCTGTTCACAACTGTCTCTACAATTTTGGGTCTTCTTAGTAGAAACTTAAGTTGTGTAGTCCTACTGTAAGTCTGCTGTGTGACCAGCAAACCATTATGAAAAACAGTTTGCATTTTTTCTGTAGCATTTACCATTTGCCTTTTGGAGGAGTAAAAAAAATGAAGCTTTGCAAAGCTGCCATCTGAGATGGAGCTGATACTTTATGCAGCACCATTAGTCACACAGCAGGCATGCCAATTTTTATTCCATTTTTGCTATCTTAAAATCCAGTGTTCTTGTGACATTCTTTTTTCTTGTTCTAAACATCATCTTAAAATGGGGAAAAATGTAGCCAACCCACAGAAAATTTCGGTTGGCAAATCAATCTAGTCTATAAATGGGTCATCATCTATCTTTGTATCTGGCATTTAAGATCTTCTCAGAATGTAGTTCTAAACCCAAATTTCATTAATCTTTCACACCTACTTTTAACATCCTCTTGCTGTAGTGTTGTAAAGTTGACATGAGTGTACCTTACTGCACAGGCAGGCAACTTGCAAAACACTGAATGTGCTACTGCAGAAATGCTTATGTCCTGCATAGCTTGAAAATATACAGAAGATTTACCTGGGTTTTGTATTTTAAGAGTCCAGACTGTTTGAAACTAAAGAACATAAAGTGAAAAGCAGTGGGTAGTTGTAAATGTTTGAATCTGGAGAAAAGCCCCAAAGAATTAGCTTCAGGTGTTTTTGAAGCTGTAGTTAAGCTAGACAAATGGGGTGCTATGTCCAGTCTCTGACTGCTGCTTCTCCCCATATTTCGTGTCTGGTGGTGAGCCTCCCATGCTTTCAAGTCAAAAAGAGTTGGGTCATCTTAAATATTTAAGAAAAGAGTCTTGGCTAATCTGGCTCATTTTGGCCACCCAATGTTAGGGAGCACTTTTATGAACAGCTCAACTACCAGATAAACAGTGGTGGTGGTAACTTTAAATAAAAAGTTTTAAGGAACAAATTGGAACACTAACTTCTGCATAGAGCATAGCTGCAGCTGTAGGAACAGGTATATTGGCAGCCTTAATGAAAGTACACTTATTTTAGGACAAAGGAGTACATTTGATTAGAATTAGCAGTAATTAGAGTTAGAAGTACATTTGATTAGGATTATTCCAGCCCTGCAGGATGTCATAGAGATCTTTAACCTCAGTCCACACAGTTGATTCCTGAATTAAAATAAAGAGGGGAGATACCAGACAGACCAGACACGGAGAATGGCTCAGCCCTCCAGATTAAGATGGAAGAGTGAAATAAACCAGATAATGTGACTGCTGTTTTATTACAGTTGGACAGTGTTCTCTTCCATATCCAGTAGTGCCACCTGGGGATGTTACTGTGCCTACCTGCTTTGACTACCCACCAGTTACTGCTCTACAGTTCTGGTAGAGACAATGCTCAGGAAAAACCATTGAGGATAGCCTAGGTTGAACAGGAGGTTTGAGTTGATCTGGCTGACTTTTGCCTGAGCAGACCCCCCAGCTGACTGCACACAAAAAGGCAGGAATGAGTCATGATTGATTATCAGCAGCTGTGTATGCTGTTGTCACAGAGTGCTGTTGGGTCTGGAAGAGAACATCTCGTCACAGTCTCTGGTTGTACTCTTGCAAACCAGCTATTGATAGGACACTTTTCAGGATTGTTAAGAATGAAAAAAATCCTAAGCTTGGGCTTTTTGTTTGCAGCAACAGAACCTTCTCTCCTACTTACACATCAATTCTAGATCTGTTCTAGGTAGCTGATCTGTCACATCACTCAAGGTATAAACAGCACCAGGCCTACACTTTGAACATCATTGTTAGATTTCTTCCATGTACTCATGACTTTATGATTTTCTGAACCAAACCAGCATAGAGAACACCTGTAAGCCTGAGTCATATAGTTTATGCAGTTTGCAGTAGACTGTACATGAAACAGTGTATAGTCTATACACGAAGAGTGTATTGTTTTTATTATTGGAAAACAGACTGCAAGAATGACCTTTTTTAAAAAAATACATCACTTCTTTCTCCCCTCCCTCCTTCCAGAATGCTCAACTGTTCATTTTGGAGAGTTTACTATGATCAAATATTTACTAGTATCAGAAAAATGTAGTAGGATTAACACAGATTAGGGAGTGCATTATGATTGTGAGGTGAGGTGGACCGTTCTGCTTGTATTCTTCTGAATAAAAATAGGTATAGTTTAGTTTTTCATGTAAATAGTGCAGTTAAACTTTTGTCATAGTATCAGAGCATAAACTCAGATTTTATAGGCATTGTGCAACCCATTTATTGGCATCGCTACGAAATTCTTTATCATATTAACTACTTATCGTATTAGCTACTGTAGACTTATTAGAATTGACTGATTGGAAATGTAATGGTTATGCTGCATGTTATAAAAATGATTTCATATGGTGTAATTTTATACAAGCATTTACTGATATCCTAACAAAATCTAGTGAAAAATAATTCTATTTAAACTCCATTTTGCTGAAATCTTAGAATCTAAGTCCGGGTTTGTGATTTTGAATGAGCTCCATTGGTATACAAGTTGAACATGTTATAAAACCTGCCCCTTGAAGTGACCTCTATGTGTGTAAATAATTCCTCCTGAAACAACTGACATTTTAAGTATTCTTAGCCTGTTTCTGTTGCTTGTAATTCTTTCTCCTTGGGGTTAACAATACTACTTTTTTAAGTCAACAATGGAAACACCTGAAAGATTGCATTACATTGGCCTAGCCAGTCAGCAGTTATGTAGGGATATCATTAACCTGCTGTCCTTTCTTTCCCCCTCCTCTTTGGTTTTGTTTTTTTGTTTTGTGGTAGTCTGACCCTTGGTTATCATTGCAGAACTATGGAGGTGCAATGAGACCCCCACTGAATGCTTTAGGTGGCCCGGGGATGCCTGGAATGAACATGTAAGCACAATAATAACATCTTATAATATTTTGAAAAATCATTATTGCATTGTAGAAGTAATATTTGGTATACATAAAACAAGGAGAACATGCTTAATAAGTAACATGCTTTGATGACTAATAACTGCAGTTTTAAAAAGTGAACCCAAAGCAGTTTCATGTCTGTTACAGGTGCCTTTGCTGTCCCAGAAAGTCTATACATGTACTCAGTTTCTTTCACAGGTCTAAGTTCAGATGTTGGGATTATTTTATCAGTAGAGTCACCAATACAGCCTTGTATGCATTTTTAAAAAATTCTATTATTTACATTTATGTTTTTACTGATTAAATATTTTGTAAGGAATGGTACAAGTATGGTTCTTTTCTGCAAAATAAAGTACTTAATTTTAGCAAAATAAAAACATTGTCCAGAACTGTTTATAAAAAAGACATATTTGAAAGAAGAGCTGTGAATGACTCTCTCTCTGCTTCTGGTTTTATTTCCATAATATTTATTTCCTTTCTAAACTTATAGAAGAGTAATACAGATAGGAGTGTAAGGTTTTCAGTGTTTCTCTGTACTTCTGTAAAATAGGTATAGACTGATAGACAGAGTTCAGTTAAGTTATGCTGATTTATTCCAGGCATGTACTTACTTATGCAAGTTTATTACACCTTTTATACCTGTGGACAACCCCCCTTTCTAAATGTGTAGAAAAATGTGAGATGGAAAATCAGTGTATCTAGAGCAGACAAGATGTAAGATGAAGAATTTAGCATAGCAGGTGGCCCAACATGAGCAGTCTTGTGCACTTTAGATAAATCTTTTGCTTGCTTGGAGTTGCCTTCATGATTAGCAAGCCTGGGAAAAGAATAAGGTGCTCCTTATGTTATTTATATCTCTCTCTTAAGAGATTCACAGATTTTAAAGGATTGCTATAGTAACCTTTAACATACCACAAACAAGAGACTATCAAACCATTCCTGTATCATGGCCATAGTTCCACTGAAGTTACTACATTTTTTCATGACCAACATTTTGCAGAACCTGATGTAGTTACAGAAGGCAGCATTGTGGTCCAGCTATCAACAACATTAGAATGATTTTACACCCTAAAGCAGAGGGCATGTTCTCTTCTCACTCCTTTTACACCTTTGTCTTTCTAGGATGGTTTTTCAGCAGATGGACACAGAAAACCCAGTGAAGATTTATATATGCTTGTTATTGTTATATCATAGATGCCCACTTTCAGTCTTATTTTTATAGGAAACATAAATGAGAGATGATAATTTCAATTTCAGGTAGAGAGTTACCAACCTGAACAATAAAGAGATATTGAAACAGATAACACCATTCAAAAAAGTCTGTTCCAACATATTTTTAATTTTTTCTGATTTCCAGACATACCTTGAATTCTTGAAGCAAATAAAATAAAACTGATAATTGGATGTTGCTCTATCATAGACATATATTTGACTAAAGGCAATTCTAGGAATCTTTTCAAGGGCAGGCATTTCTTCTTCTAAGTAAATCTGATGTAGGAAAATTATATAGATCTTTGCAATTTGGTGTGAATATAATAGAAGCATTATAAATATTGTCCTAAGGAGAAGACTGAATCACAAGAAAAGAAAATAAGCATTCTAAAATACATTGTTGTAGAAGTAAAATGGAGGATAAATAAGATATTTTGAGGCTATTTGTCCACATAGATGAGAGTTTATGTAGGAAAAATGAGAAAACATGTTCATGGAAAAAAGATTCCTAGTCTGCCAGAAAGAAAGAAGATGTGTTGAAATACTAGCATTTCTCTATTGCACCATTTAATAAGCACATTTCATCTTGTGTTGAGCCAGTAAATGTATATAGCTGATGCTCTTTTAATTCAGTGATGTGGGAAGTACATTTTCTTTGGAATTTGTATGCCCTTTTGAAGGAGACACCATGAATTGGAGCCCTTTACTGGGGAGATTCTTAAGCTCTGATACAGTATATAATGTTCTGAGAAGAAAAAGATGTGAAGCAATAATTATAAAGTAGGTAACCATAGCTGTCTCCATGTCTTACCAGGCATGTACTGCACTCTTCCACATTTCTTACAACCCCATCTTTGCTCCAGCTTAGCTGAAAGTGGGAAAAGAATTCTCTTTCTTGATTTTGAACACGACTTCACACTGTCCCTTAGCTTATTACAATGCACTTTAAACGCATAAGACAGTCCAAAGTTCTCATAGTGGAATATTATGCTATAGCATATCCTGACCTGACTTATGTTATATGCAGAATCACAGACCACTGTAATGAGCACAATTACTACATGCCTGACTACCTGAATAATTCTTATACCATCATAGTATTTTTTCCCTCTGTCAGATGGTGTGATGTTTACTGATCAACAGAAAACAAAGGGGTTACCATTCTTTGGGTGTCTTTTAATTGTATTTCCAGAACATCAGGGAATTTCCTCAATGTAATGTTACTGCTATCAAAGTTGTCCTAAGGATGAATTTTAGTGAGGATTTGTTGTCTGGCCCATTCCAACATTCAGGATCAGTCAGAGCACATCCAGGGATAACTTGTGGACAGTGGTAAAAGATGGACCCAACTATATTAGATGTATTCATTGTATTATCCATTACAATTCTTCTGTGGCACAGTGCTGAGAAATAACTGTTTAAGTCACTTTCTTAGTGTACTTAGATTTCTAGGAAGCAGGATGAATACACATTAGGTTATTGCCTTACAGTAACGTGGACTTGTCTTTACATAGCCATATCATTTTCTTACATTAATTTTTTTTCAGTGTTCTATTCAATAATTTTGGCAATGTTAAAATACAAAAATATGTACTCTACAAAAGCATTTGCCATTTAAAGTACAGCTCTTTCTCCTTGGAAAGCAGAAAATGAAGCTGTTTTGGTTAACAGCAGAATATCTGCCAAATTCTACTTTTTTCTGACTGAAAAAATGTTCTTTATTGTCAAAAATGGCAACAATGAACTTGAGAGCTCACAGACAGTATCTCAGTCCAGGAGCATATCCCCCACAAATGTCATACTGGTAAATAATTGCTTCCTTTGTCACAACGAATGCCTATCAGATTACTGTTTGAAACAGCTAATACATATCATGTGTTCTTCTACAAAATACTTTGGCTATAAAGTTTTAAGCTAAAATTTGATGTAGCCATTTTTAGTAAGATTTTACTTCTTTGTACAATAATGTTCTCTTTGGAACAAAATGGCAAATTTCAGGGAGCAGTGTTACATTTCACTGGCACTTTCTTAATGACCTGTTGTGACCTGTAGTGCTGTTTCAAATGCTATGAATATCTCAAGTCATGCCTGAAAAGGAAAAAAAAAAAAAGTTATTTGGTTTTTTAACTTGAGTTCACAAAATTGTGTCTAGATGTTTAATTTCCTGAGTGAATATATTTGCCTCTTGGGAAGCTGAAATTTCAGACTGTATTTGTTCAAGTAGTAAAATCAACACTATAGGACTAACATTAAACATTAAGCATAAAATTACTCATAGCAATAGATACTTAATAAATTACTCTACTTTGGAATTGCTACATTCATAATAATGTTTTATGACTCTATTGCTTCTTCCAAAATAAACATTTAATGAAAGGCAAGAAGCCTGCTTGCATTGCATTGAAAAAAATTTAAGTAGCTTTTTTTAATGTGTGTTTTATAACCTGACAACATTTGGCTCCACAAAAACCATATGGCTTTCCAGCAGAATCTGCTACAGTGGTTTCTAAGTCCATACTTTGATCTGTCCATGGCTTTCAGAAAATTTACAAATTCCAACAGCTTTTTAGATGAGGGGTGAGTTTCCCAGTCTTCTGCAAGGCCCGTCTTAAATTTCCATCCTGCTGTGGCTTAGCCCAATCATGTATCTGAGTTGGCTTTTTAGCATCTCTGTAGTTCAAAGTAATCTGCAGTGTTGCCTTAGATGTTTTCAATTTGATGCTTTTCACTAGATACATTTGTGTTACTTAGTGTCACACAAAGAAGTTCAGGCCTTTGGGGTGAAAACAGACTTCCAGTGTTGTTACAACTATTCCTGATATCTCTGAAAAAGAGGATGCAATAAACATAAAAATAACAACTATGGGGGGGGGTGTGGTGTGTGTTTGAATAAATAAATAAAGAGAACGCCTAATGTTTTATGTTGCAATTGTTAGCAGAAGAGAAATTGCTGTGTATTTTACCTAAGGAGAATGAGTACTGAGTGCATTTCCTTGCTTTGCCTTCTCTCCTCCCAATGAATAAGGGAGAAAAGACTCTCACCTGTATTCCAGTTTTTCAACCTTCCACAAGTAATGTTAGTGAAAATAAATCAATTTTCACTTGATTTATTTCACTTGCTAATTTCTTTATAGTTTCATCAATAATGCAGTAAAAAACCCAAGATTCAATATTAAATCCCTTGAGCAACATATCTACGTAATAGTTTTTGGGTTTGCAAGACTTTGAAATAGATAGAAAACTTCCTGAACTCATAAATAAAGTCTGCTTTCTCCTCTATATTTAAATGACTCTCCCACGTCTGGTAAGCTGTGGTGGCTAATGTTGCTTTTCTAAAGCTAATGAGGCCAAAATGCCATTTTAAATGCAAAGGTTTTGTCATCTGCTCTGCCTCTCAGTTGTCAGGGCCTGCAAAAAATGATTTCATCTTCTTTATAAATAACTAGGAGCCCTTAATGGTCCCGGGAATAATTATGGTTATTGAGATGTTGCGACTGTAAACATGGAGATTTTACCTTCCGTATGGCTTAGCTCCCTCAGGACTGTTAAAAGATGAAGCTTAACCTCTCAGCTATCTTTCTGAGCTCAGCTAAGACGGGGAAGCTTGAAATAACACCAAAAGTTGTGACAAAAACATGCTCTATATGGATGGTTTTTCATTTTTACCCATTCCCTTCTGCTTTTAGTACCCCTCTGAGATCAGAGTTTGATACTAGACAAGTCTTCTGTCTGTGAAACACTCTTGTCCCTCCTGCTGGGGGGCTGCCACTTAATCATGCCTTCTTATCCACTTGGGTCAAGTGTAACAAGAATGTCTGAAAGGTTTTAAATTTTCCATTTTACCTGCTGTATGATAAATTTCATGTTTCTGTGACTTCTGTAGGAATAATTATTCAAGTAGCAGACTGTGTTTAAAGTGTATGTGTAAAGTGGCATGTTTTAAATTTTCAAAACCCCAGATGATTATTGTTGTTACTATTATTATATAGGTTATAGCAACATATTTTCTGTAGCTAATTCTTTTAAAAAATAGGTTTTCCCCAAAATTTATGAGATACTAGCATTGCTTTCACTAACGAGATCTTACTATACCTGCAGTATTCCAGATCCATACTGAAAAAAATGCATGCATCCTCAGTTCTTCAGGAAGATATTTAATTATGTAAGCAAGGGTACAGTTTCTATGACTGGAAATAGACATGTATTAGTACCTTTCTGCCTTTGTCTGTACTGTAAGCAGACTTCCGTGGAAAGTGTGATACTTCCTCCAAGTACTGCAGAAAAGGTTAACAAAGGACAAGGACAAACACTCCTCATGAGAACTTAAAGAAATGGGGAATTTTCTTTTTTTTCACTCTTTGTAAAACATCTGTGCCATTTTCGAATTTTGCATCTGTGTGACACAGAGTTAAATTCTCCATGAACAGGAGAAAGGCACTTCCAGAGACACAAATTTGCACTGTCCTTCGAATTACTCCATTGAGAATATAAAAGGGAAATGTCTGGCACATCCTAAATTTGCTAGTGTTGAGGCAACGCAAAACTATGCCATCTTCACTGTGGCCTCTGGCAGTGTGGCTGCTGGGGAAGGACTCCTTACAGTGCCATTCTGGCATATCCTGTCTTGAAGAGTGTAGAAATACCGGAATGAGTCAGAAACTGAAGTGTCTTATGTGTAAAGGGCAGGGTTATAATAATAAATAATCTTTAATTAGCTCATAAAGTGATTAAATGATAAACGGTGGTGCAACAAAGAGTATTTTTCTATGGCATTATAATTTGGTGTACTTTTGAAAAAAGCCATTTCCATCCTTACTGTAGAAACATACTGTTTTTATTTGCTTCCTTAGAGCTGCTCAGAAGACTGCGATTGTTCTATCTCTTATCTTTCCTCTTCTATTACAGGGGTCCTGGGGGTGGTAGACCTTGGCCGAACCCAACCAATGCCAATTCTGTAAGTAAATACTCAACATAAATTAGACATCATCTTATATTTAGTGAAGTATTTCTCATCAATACACCAGGAAAAAAAATTCCACTTCATTCAACAAATAGAATACTGAATGCTTTATATTTTTCCCCATAAAGTTAATGCAGAGCAGGTACAGTGAGGAGCACATCAGAACAGAGAGCTCATTGACCTGGAAATACACAGCTTTGTTCATAATAACACATCTTCACATCAGTTACAGCACTTACATAACACAAAGGTTATCCTGGGGTATATTTAAAATACACTTTAGCTTCCTTTAGCATAAGTGAGATGAGTTAGGTCAACACTATCTGTCTAGCAGGCTCTAAAGAAATCATGGCTGTTAAGATACAGCTTAACGTGTGCTCACATATTTTACAAACCAGAAGCACATTTGCTTCTCTTTAGCTAGGAAATGTGGAATCACAGAGCAATTCCTTGCAAAATATCAGCCATTTTTAGATGCTTTTTGTAAAAAACCAGCACACTTCATTGAATTTCATTGCATCAGCTACAAAATGAGGTAGTCTAATAGCAGCATGACAGAAGAGGAGGTCAGTGAGGCATCCCCCATGAACAACAGTGTCTGGTATTCCTTCAAAAAACACAAAGGTAAAGTTTTCGTTGAGTGATCATGCATCATTAGTATAAAAATGTGTCCCCTCTTTACACTTGCAGTTGGCTAAGATGGGTCTGGCTTAAAGGACTGGCCAGGGTCTTTCTGTTGTTCTCAATTTTGACTTTTTTAATTCTACTAATAACAATGGCGGGAAAAAAAGAGCTGAAACTCTTCCTCAGGTTGTTTTTTTTTGTATGTGCTCAACTGAAATGGATGTTACAGTATTTTTCAATTGATACTTGAAGTATTTTCATTCTTTGAAACTAATTGCTATTTCCTGTAACAGATGTATTTGTAAAAATGAGTGGGCTGACAAGTTGTCTGCAATCACGCAGGACACTTAGGCTGCAAAATAATTTTGTGTTTTGTTAGTATGGTTGCTTAATTCTTATCCCATACTTTAAAATAGCATTGGTCTGTTCTCCTTTAGAGAGACTAATTGTGAAGGCTATCATAAAAAAGAAGCCCAGATTGTTCACATGCAGCTGGATTTCTCCAGATACCCTCTGTAACAAATACTAGCTTGATTTGAAATTAAAATAGATCCCTATCCTTTTTTTTTAAAAAAAAAACATAATGCAAAGAAATAAATTAGTATCTTCTAGGGTGAAAGGTACAAGATTGTTGCTTGTCCTTTTATGACCATTATTTTAGTCAAGGTTAAGTTTATATAAGAACATTCAGATTCAGTCCATGTTTGCAGTGACTCTGGAGTCCTATTTACTTAAATACAAGTATGTGCAACATAAGTTTATAAACCTTATAAGGCGTATTATCTTAATAATCTTATAGCTTAACCTTTTACTGTAGACTACAGTTCTTTACGGTTCTTTATTGTGGCTCCTGCAATAAGGATAAGGATAAGAATAAAAATGAGAATCGTAAGAGGAAAATGTAAAGAATAAATAAGAGTAAGAATAAAAATAAGAATACTCTTGTAGTAGATGCAAGAACTGGATTGGTACTAGATCTTGTAACTTGGTATCCTAAAAAAGTGATGCTGCCTGTTAAAAATGTGTGCCTCGCTTACTGTGAAACAGTGGAGAGCAGACTGCAGCCTACAGGCATTTAAATGTGTCAGTTATGTTACTTAGATTAATTTCATTAGAGTAGCTACCAGGACACAGTGATCTTAAATAGAAATATTTTTATTTGAAATATTGGGTATTAAATTTGATTTGTGTCTATATTGTTAATTTCAGACCTGAACGTACTTGCAAATTACTGAAAAGAAGAGGTGTTTGTTTTGACAACAATTGCATTTTTCCATAATCTTTATCTGTGTCTTTGAAATAAATTAAACAAATGAGCATTAATCTACATATAGCTGTATATAAATGTACCTATGGACTCCATTTCACTGCAGAAGAAATTATTGTTTTGTTTCTGTTGATATTATAGATACCTTATTCTTCAGCATCTCCTGGGAACTATGTAGTAAGTATACTTGTGTGTGTTTGCTTATTAGAATAAATGTTACATTTTATTTAGGAAAAGAAATAGCTGTTCAGATGTTTAGAAGAACCCTTGTGTATTGGTTGAGAACTGAACATCTGATCTGCACTTAGTTTTTTTAACTGCCATCTCTGCTGCACATGTTTATGTGGATTACTAGAATCATTATTGGTCTGGTCAGTATTGCCCCGAGTGCTATTTTATTTCAGCAAACATTTATATAGCCAATACAATATATTGTCTTCAATAATAAAGGACAAAAGAAGCCCCAACTTTCTCAGTAAAACAACATCTATCATGTATGATTTCAGTAAAGGAAGCATTAAAGAGTTAGAACAAGCTTTATCTGTTTAACATCTTCATCGATGATTTAGATGAGGGGATTGAGTCCATCATGAGTAAATTTGCAGATGACACCAAGTCGGGAGGGAGTGTCGACCTGCCAGAAGGCAGGAGGGCTCTGCAGAGGGACCTTGATAGGCTGGAGAGATGGGCTGATTCCAACAGGATGAAGTTCAACAAGGCCAAGTGCCGGGTCCTGCACTTTGGCCACAACAACCCCATGCAGCGCTACAGGCTGGGGACAGAGTGGCTGGAGAGCAGTCAGGTGGAAAGGGACCTGGGGGTGCTGATTGACAGGAGGTTAAACATGAGCCAGCAGTGTGCCCAGGTGGCCAAGAAGGCCAATGGCATCCTGGCCTGTATCAAGAACAGGGGTCAGCAGGACAAGGGAAGTGATCCTTCCCCCGTACTCTGCACTGGTGAGGCCACACCTTGAGTATTGTGTTCAGTTCTGGGCCCCTCAGTTCAAGAAAGATATTGAGGTGCTGGAGC
>VWZX01003043.1:82155-145671 GCA_013399015.1 Galbula dea
AATTCTGTGATTTCTATGATCTCCCCAGGGATGTACAAATGAGTCCTTGCAGCTAAAGGGAAACTTTTATTTTTATAACTACCTTCTAAAGACTTGAAAATTCTTTTTTTCTGCATAGTCTTTTATGTTTCTATTTTACAGACATTGTCTTAATTTATTATGGGTTATTTCACACCATTGTTTTTTTTGTTGTCTGTACCTTGGAATGAAAGAGTTAAAACTTTTTTTTTACGTGGAACACAGAATGCTTACAGTCTCTGGAATTTAACAAATACACTTTACCTATCAACAAAATGGGGTTTTTGTTGGAGTATATACTGCTGGGTTTTGTCTCTATCCTGAGAGATTAACTTTGTTTATCCTTTTAGGCCTTTTATTGTTGTTGTTACTGTTGTACATGGATTATTTGTAATTCTGATGTTGCTTCATCTATTTTTATCCCATGCTTAGCACTGGTGTCATAGGGTAACAAGAGAGAGTTTTATCTGTATCTGTAGATGTTGGATGCCAAATTTCTGTTGGTCCCCAGGTTTCAGTAGACCTTTTGATTTTTCATGTTTTATCACCTGAAGATTAGAAAACTGCAGGGCATTGGCTGTAATCAGCATAAAACCTGAAGCTATTTCAGAATGTTGAATGTCCTTCACCATGAGGACAACATACCTGTATTTTTTCAAGTGTTTATGCTGCTTACAGGTTTCTCCTACTTTCTGTCTTCATAAGAGAGATAATCTTGCAGAGCTAAAGCTGAAGGATGAGTTCAAGGATGAGCTTATTTTGTTTATACAAAAGCAAATTTATTTTATCCCTTATTTAGACAATTAGCAGTGGAAAAGATTATGATTCTCAGAAATGTCCATAAATGTAGTAGTCCAAATCAGCTGATCTCCAAACCAGATCTTTGTAAATTTATCCATTGTTAGGAGGTAATGTTGGTTTTGCCTTAGACATTAGTGATCAGTTATTGTTGCAGATTTTGAAGGACATATTTTTGTAATATTTGTCTTTATTTTCTCATTTTTTTAAAGTACAATGTCCTGAGAAACTAGAAAATGAGATACTATAGAAATTTATTTTTAAAATGCAAATCTAAGTAAAATGCAAGTTATAGTTCCAGTCACTGTTGATGTCCTCACATCAAGCCAAAAGTCAGCCTGGATAAATGGCTTGGAACAAAATAGGGGATCACCATATTTCAGTGTATAGGTAGAGGAGGAGTAAGGGTGAGGGAGTGTTTTTTACCTCTTTCACATTAATTTCTGATCCAGTTGTAATTTGGAAAGGGAAAAAAGCTATATGGCTGTTGGCAGTATGAAATGAAGTTGTGATTATGCCTTGATTTTTATAAGCTGATCTGTGAGTTTCATGGTGGAGCAAGCCTTTGTTCTAGCAGGCTTTATGAAAGATACTTGGTGACCTTGCTTAGGTCACAGGCAAAGGTAAGAGAGAGAACTGCTATTTGGAGTTGCACACATGAGCATAGAGGTATATGTATGTTCAGTGACTGCAGGGATGTGCTAATGCTTCTGGGTGAAAGATTTCTGTTTCATCTACAATTAACTGAGCTGGTCACTGGCTGACAGACAGAGATGCTTCTCTCTTTAAGTATTTTATTGGTACAAATATGTGAAGAAGTGATACCAATCAGAAAGCTGATAGGTTACTGAGTTTGATTGTCTGAAAATAGTTTGCTTGTATATTATTACTAAATGGGTTGCAAGAAATGTTATTTTAATTAGGGCATTGAGAAACAGCATCTATTGTTTTAAATATGAGACTTCTCTGCTTCCTTCCAAAATACCTCAGTGAATTATAGCAAATCTCAGCAGTAAGCAGACAGAAACAACCAAACCTTTATATTCAGTGCCACTGAAAAAATACTCTTCTCTGGAACAACCTATCTGCTATTTTAATATATAACAAAAGTGGTGAAAATATAATAGTCATATGGCAATGAAAGTAATAATCTATTGCTAGCAGTCTGTGCATTTTTTATTATGGAAAGTCAGTACTTACTGGCTTTTATTGAGGCAGACATTTTTTTCAATCTGGAAGTTGGTAGTTTTTCATGTTACTTAAAATTATCAGTGGATCTGCAGACAAAGGAAGCAAGTAGTTACAGTTCAGTTCTTACTAAATGATTAGAATGTTTAGAATAAAATTCTTGGAGGAATTCTTAAAAGAACCTTAAAAAGCTTGTTTAACAACCAGAGCAGTTGATGTGCAGTTCTTAGTCACAAAGAGATTTGTAACAAAAAAACCTGAAAATAAGAAAAGCAGTGTTCCATGATGGAGGCTTTTAATTTTTTTTTTATTATTATTTTTGTTTTTCCTTAATCTTTGATTTAGCAGTCCAGGCAAGTGATATGACTGCATTTTTCTGACTTTTAGTGTCCATTTGTCATTAATTTGAGAAGAAATGTTGTTTTAAAAATTGTAGGATGTCATACAGACAGAATTAAGATGCTTATGATACCGAGATACCGAGTCTACTTGAAAAGGAAAGATTCCTTAAGGTGATTAGGTTCTTGTGTCCCCACAGGACACTTCCCTGCTTTGTGCTTAGCAAACGTTGGTAACCATTTAGTGGGATCAGAATGCAACAAAACAGAAATACCAGCTTTAAAAAACCAGTGGTAATAAAAGTAGGTTGAGGGAATGAAATGTAATTGTTTTAGGCCTTGCTCCAAGTATTTCTCGTCTGACTCACAGCATGACACAGAGTTAGTGATTAATGGATATTCCTGGGTCCATATACCTATGTACATCAGGTATGTGTGCCAGACCTTGCTGACCAATTGCTTTGTCTTAGTCTGTGATGATCTGTTTTCGCTAGCTGGTCAGAAAATGTGCATGTTTTCACCAGAGTACCCCATGACATTCATGATACTTCTTTCTTTCATTTGGACTGTGCTTTGTTTTGGTATTTTGTTTCCTTTCATGCTAACGTGATATTTTCTACTCTCTCTAGGGTCCCCCAGGAGGTGGAGGGCCACCAGGAACACCTATCATGCCTAGTCCTGCAGGTATTGAGATTACTTGGAAATAATAAAAGACAAATTTAGAAGGGATTTTAGGAAGTACACAAATTCTTCTTCAGAGCTTGATTTTCATAAAGAGTCAGATAATGATAAAATTATTGGGTTTACACTTTCTGTATCAGTTTTTCTCCTTTGCTTTCATTCTCTTTCTCTCCCTGCTGTTTTGCAGAGATACAAAGCATTGTATCCCTACAGTTTGGAGAGATTCATTTCTCTGGCTTTTGAGCCTATCTTTTCTTGCACAAGCTCAGCAATAGCAAGTTAAAAATGAAAGAAGATGCAGTCTTTATTTGGTTTTGATAATGTTCTTCAGGACAATTTCACCAGTTTGGAAATCAGGAGATTTCTGAATCTGGTGAAACTTCTCTGTAGTATCCTATGGGATAGACCTGACCAGCATGTGGCTCTTGAACAGTGTGCTGCATCCCACAGCTATGTCTTCTGAACAACAGCAGTGTCATGCTGGACAGGTTGCTCTCCTCTGTCTAGCAATGGAGGAGTAAGGCCCCAGAGGAGCCGTTGTCATGTCCTACCAGTGATCTGTTCCCAGAACGTCAAGTTCTCCATTGTTTCCCCAAGTAATATGGTCTGTATTTTGCAACTGAGACCACATGGAGATTTTGACTGTTGTCCTGGGCCACAGAAGATGGGCTACATCCCTACTAAGATTTAAGGAAACAGGAAGAGTGGGAGGATTCAAGATTGCTAGCTAGCCTTTCTGGGTTTAAAGAGGGTCAACTAAATGTGTTTCCCTCCATCAGTGTTCTGCAGAGATTCTGCTGTGAAGGTGGATCTGCAGGGTGTGATGAAGGTGGGACTGGTGAATGTGGAGAATGCTGTCCTCTCTTGTGGACATAAAGAGAGATCTTGTAATAATGAAACTGCTTACGGTCTTCATCTAGTGTACCCCAACACTGAACAGCTACACCTTGTGGCCAGTGTCTGCCTTGGTAGCTCACTTCTACCGGCCAGGAGGGACCTACTCACGTCAGTGATGTTACAGCGTCCTCAGTCCTTATATCTATATGTTCTTGCTGTCCTTTACAGCACAGGAGAGAAGGAAAGTTTCCTAACTGGCCATGAAAACTTCTGGAAGTTAGAGTCTCTTTTAATACAAACCTAACTTATGGACAGCCTACACTTTAAAAATAGTCAGCGCTGCAGTTATGGCACTTGTTAGGCTGTGTGCAGCTCACATAAAACTTCTGCTGACAGTTGTTCCCATTTTCAGTTAGAGACAAAGACATTTTGAGATTTCACTTTCCAGAGTATGAAAATACTTAGAACTGACCATCTGAGAATTTTGCAAAGGTGTTTGCTTGCCACTGAGACAAACCACCTCTGCTCTGAGGGTTGCCGTGGCCCAACCAGCCCATACGTATTTTCAGATGAGCCAGCAGAACATAGGGAGAGCCAGGGATGTGTGTTGCAAAAGGATCTGATGGTCGAAGAACTTTTCATCTCCCTTGTTGAATATTAAAAATAACTTTTTATATGCTAATTTTACTTCAGTAGCTGTAGGCTAAAAGCTTTTTGTCCCCTCTCGTCTTCAAAGAGTATATTTGGATGTTCTGTTGATACATAATGCTCTGTGTATAATGGAATTATTTATACATCAGGTGAATTAATGCTTATAAAACTGTCTCAGTAAGATTAAGGAATAGACAAAAATCTTTTTAAATTCCTAGTGTATGAACAAATAACGTTTTTGTGGGAGGTCAGGCTGCATTCCCAGTTCAACACATTTCAGTGGTCTAGGCTTTCTCACTTTCACTACTGCTGACTCAAAATTCCCCCATCACCTTCTCTTGGACAAGGAATTATAGCTTAGCAGTGGTTTTTGTGTGTGGTGTTCATCTCAAAACTCTGGTTCAAAGAGGTAGAATGGTCTGTTGGAGGATCTAGGTGCAGAGAACTAAGTTATTCTTTATTCTTTTTGCAGACAGTATAGAGGTACTGGTTTTCTAGAGCTGCCTATGTTTTTTTAAATCATGCTGTTCCCTTGGGAATGTGTTTAGATTTTGCTTAGGTCATTCTTCTCCCAGTAAAATTTTTCATTTTATGACCTATGTCTTGTCAAGTTCCTTTGGGAAAGGGTTTTGTCTGGTTTGTGTGCTTTCTGCTGGATATTTTGCCTTCTCTTTCATACAAACATTGATGAAAGGTGTTAAGACTACATGTCTTAAATACAGGGATAAAGTGGAGACCAAAATGAATCATTTGTGTCTACTAATGACTCTTAAGCACTGTTTTCTTAAGTTCAACCAGAAGAGTTATCTGGGTTGGCTTCAACTCTGGAGGTTCTGCACCAGAAAGTTCTTGTGCATTGATTGGAGGAAGAGTGCTGAGATGCTGTATAGCTGTGTCAACTTCTGGCAAGGCCAAGTGAAACTCTTGGCTGAACTTACTAGCCAGGAAGGTTTCAGTGGTTTTGGTCTCAAGTGGTTTTTTGAAGCATTGCACTACACTGTACTGTGAAGATACATTAGCTAAAACTGTTCTTAGAGTGAGGATCTTTGCACAGTGTTCCATGGAATAGTTAGTTATATGGAAAATTAAATTGATTGACATGGTTGAGAAAAAAATTTTCATGTGATATACTAACTTGCAGTCTGTATAATGAGAAGCTGTTTATCATTGATTACAGATGTAAAACAACTTACAGGAAGTATTGATAAGAAACTCCTGTTCTATAGAAAATATTGAAGATGAGTGAAGTAATTTGGAACTCCAGGAAAAAGGGTTTACGGAATTAAATAGTTACAGATGCTTGGTGATTTATAAACCTTTTAACAGTCATGTATAAAACTAGAGCCTAGAAGTAGTCACTAAGGAATCATTGCAATTATTTCTTTTCATAGCTCTGTTGTATGGTAGCAATAGATAGAAAGGGAATGAAATCTTCCATTATATTACCACTGTGTACCAGTGATTCAGGCACAGAAATAATGTGAACAAAATGACAGGAAATGTATTAGGTGAGTAGTTTTATTGGAAGGTATATATTAGCACTTAAAATAATCTCTTATTACAGATTCAACCAACTCTGGAGACAACATGTACACTTTAATGAATGCAGTACCACCTGGACCCAACAGACCTAATGTAAATATGAATCTAAATATATCCTTCTTTGAATTACACAGCCTTTTTAAATCCAAACACTACATTTCCATCTTATATCATTAGCACTAAGTTTTCCATTTTTGTGAGTGACACTTCAGTTACTTCCCCCACCATGTGCTTTTTAATGTTTCCCAAATCAGTCCTGCCAATACAAGCAAAATAATGATTGACACATTCTTCTACATGGAAAATACCTTAGAATCTTCTCCATGTGGATCTTGGAACAATTTGGTTTTTCTCTCTGCAGTGCAATAGGCTTCTGTATGATAGGACATCATCCCAGGAGCTACAGTAAGCATTAGTTTCTGTGGGATTCAAAAGTATCTACCCTTAAAAAGGAAAGAGAATATTGCTGAAAGTGACTCAGTATTATGTCGCCTTGCTGTTCTTTCAAAAAGGATAAAATTAATGCCTCTGAGAAGAAACAAACTTCTCTGTCTATCTAAATGGGATGTTAAGAATGACAGCTATTGATAACAACTATTTTCCTAATGAACTAGTTAACTTGTGAATAAATTTCAGCAGATCTAGAGCTGGGTTCTTAAGTAAGACTTGTTTCTTCTCTGATCTTTCTTTTCTGTGAGTACAACCATATTTTAGTTAATCACAATCCATGTTTTAGGGCATTTAGAAACAATGGCCTAAACTTAAAAATGTAGATATTTAGACACTGCTAAATCATTATGCAGTTACTTTCAGAAATTTTTATATAATGTTAACATCTTTAAGTTTTTGAAGAGCTAAGTTTAATGTTAATATCTGAAATTGGATGGAAATTACTCATGCTGCAGAGGTTACACGGAGTGGTCTGGCTGCCAGTTCAGGCAAGGTGGGGTACAGAAGCTGTTAATTAGTCACTCATTGAAGAGAAAGTTAAGTTCCCTGTATCCTTGGTGGGAGTAGAGCTAGGTCAGCACTGGCAGGTTTGGAAGTCATACACAATGTGTTGAAGTAAATAATAAATCACTCCTAAGTTATATTCCAGCCTACAGAGGTGAAAGTTTCCAAGAGTCATGAAAGAAGCACTGGAAGAAGTGAACAAAAGCAGTGGTTTTTTTGCAGTCTTCACATGAAGGACTTTAACTTGACTTGTGCTTTCAGAGTTGGGACTGTGCATTTTTACTTTACTTTTTTTTTCCTTGGGGAATATTTTCCTTTTATAAGATTATTTACAAAAAAAAGTTGTAAAGTTTTTATGTGTACCAGTTTTTAATGTCTGATCCTTTTGTAGTTTCCAATGGGGCCAGGGTCAGATGGACCTATGAGTGGACTGGGTGGAATGGATTCACATCATATGAATGGATCATTAGGTAATGATAGTAAATAATACCAACATTGTGAATTTTCTATGGCTACTTCTCTAAGTTGCGTGGAAGACTATGTAAAAATCTTTTAAAAACTGGAAAAGCTGTATATACATGAATAAGAATTATTAAGACACTTCATCATGCACCTCTGGGAGAAAAATACTGTATTTTATTAGTGTAAGAGAGTATATTTTTAATACAGTTGATGAAAACCAGTCTAAAAGAAGACCATCACAGTACTGTAGAGGTGAAGGCTTAAGAAACATTTTTTGTTACCTCTCTCCTCTCTGAAATCTTGGGAACATGTTGCTGGATGTACTTACCAATTACCCAGAAGTAAGTTATTTTGATGTATGTGTTAACCTGGTTTTATCCCAAGATTTTGATAGCCTCATTTGTTCTGTACTTAGCCATATGTCTGTTAAGTGTGAGTATTAGTACTCCATTCCCATTAGCAGCTTCAGACAGGTACCAATTTTAATGCACTCAAAAGAACATGCATTGTTGTTAGGTAGGGCATGCAAAGGCAAGGGGAAGAGTGTACTGCTTGAATTTTGACACTGTGCTTTTTGAAGGACTAATGTCTAGGGGAGAAGCCTTGCACAACTCTGCAGAACACACACTGCTACATCTCCTGACTGTCCAAGCAAACACTTCACTCTTACTGTTTGCTGGAAGCATAATAGACACTCAAAAGGTATTTAAGAAACAAGCCACAGTTAAGTAAATTGCATTTATGCCTTTGTCTTCCATACTCACAGGGTAAATAAATAGCTTGGTTTTATTTCTGCTCATATCCTAGCACTAGGCAAGTGGCTCTGAATACAGTTCTTGATTTGTACTTGATTTGTCATGCAGGCAGCAACATAAGAAGAATCTTGGGCTGCAAAGATTTGAGATCTCTTCTGTCCTCCTGGTCCCCCAGCAAGGTTCTGTTTTACATCTGGGAGCTGGCCTGATGCCCACAAGGGGCATCAGCAACATCCTGCTGTTTTCCTTTATGGAGGGAAACCCGGGCAAGCAGGCAGAAGCCAATCTGCCAGCATTCCCCTTGCTTTTGTCCCCAAAGTCTCCCTTTGTCACCTTCTCAGCACAGGCACAAGCCACCCTAAACTCCATCCTGTTTAAGTGTTTAAGTCCATACTGTCAGGGTGGGTGGAGATATATCACTCGTAGCCCAAAATCTGGAGGCTGTAAGGCAGGAATTGTAAACAGGTAAGACAAGAGAGAAATCTGAAGAGGCTATGACAAGATGACAAAACCCTAAGCTATGAAAATTCATTTAGCAGACATATTCTGAACAATTAAAATTCAGAAATAGGCATCCATTGCCTAATAGATTAATAGATTGCCTAACAGAATTATCTTCTTTTCTAGGAAAGCATGTCCCTTAAATTTCAAGGTTTCTTTCCATAAGGACACTTGGTGATTTTGCAGCCTTTCTTTACATACTGCAATCCTAAAATGGATTGTTGCTTTAATTAGTAATGATGCACATTGCATTCAAATAAATGAAAAACTGTGTAAAAGGTATTCACATCTTTTTCTGTCACTTTCTATAGGCTGAGAGTTACTTCTTAGCTAGAAGAAAAAACTAAATTAAAACAATTATAGAAGGATTTTACATGTACTTAGCATTTGGTTTGTTACTTTCTCTAGTGAAAGTGATGAAGTGCTTAGTCAAATTAATGAGGACCGGTTTTTAGAGGTAACTTAATATCTGAACTGGATCCTGAGTTCTTCTAAGGAGAGGAGGGCTGGGAGAGGTCTGCTGCATTCATTTTCATGCTGCAGCAGGCAGCTGTGTCTCTTAATCAGCTGGATAAATTGATCAAGGTCCATCTTGAGCTTCTGCAGTTTCTTTGGCCACAGCCCTTCTATTGGATATCTGTTTGTAGCTCTGATGGTTAGAAAGAAATATTTTCCTGATTTCCACTAAAACGTATTCTTTGAGCCCTGATGAAATAGCTCTTCATAACATCTACATACCTGATGTCTTTATACAGAGAAATTGTGTTCCTTCTCAGCCTTAACTTTGCCTGGCTAAGCATAGTAGCTATTTCAGCGTCCTGCCACAACTCCCATTTTCCTGATTGCTTTTCTGTGATACTCTTCTAGTTTTGTTATCTGTACTCTTCTAGGATTTGTCTTTCCTGAAAACAGGTGACTAGGATTCTTTACTGTCTGTTGCTGTTCAAAATTATTTTCTTGATACATCCATCCTAAAGTTATATTTCCTGTATTCTTGGCTTTACCTGAGTGAGAGCTACAACATGTGGAAAAAATTCTTTTAAATAGTCTTGTGTTCAGTATATTTGGTTTTACTTGATTTCTGTTAGTCTGGTCTTCAGGATCATCTGGTTGCTTCTGAAAGGTACTGTTGTCATCAGTATTTGTAATGCATCAAAAGTTGATGTCATTTCAGGCAATTTCAGTAGTAGGCTTCTGCTTCCAGGAGCAAAGACGTTGATGATACCCTCCCAGCTGATCCTAATGAGATGAGTGGTCTTTTTTTTCCTGAGGAAACTTTTACTAGTTAGCCACAATTTAGGTTTTTTTTTCTTTTCCTCAAGTTGAAGCAGCATTTCCCATTAGTGGATAAACTCCAAATTCATTGTGGTACTTGTACCTACCATGGCCAAGAGGACAGGGAGGTTGGACATACAGTCTTTTGAGTTGTGCTGGGCTGTCTCATCCTGAAACAATTCCATCCAAATAACTGAGACAGATCAGAAGTTTGTCCTTCATTCTTTTCTCACTTTTTGCACCAGGTGTGTGTACAAAAAAAGGACTAACTTTATTCAATACTGAGTGTAAACTTTTACTAAGAGAGACATTGGGAAGGGAGATGATGCACGGATGGTTATGTTTTAAAATATTGCTTTTATACTCTACTATGAAAAAAAATAACAGATTAATTTCAGCTCAAAACTAACTGAATAATTGTCTATTTTCATTTAAGGCTCAGGAGACATGGACAGCATTTCCAAAGTGAGTATCTAATAAAATATTTGGGAATTACGGAATGTTTCACTCTAAACATACTTTCTCACTGTTGTGAAACTTTTTGCTATGTGTCTACATTTTCTGCTTGTCAACACTTCAGAGGCTATGGAGGCAGAATTAGTTTTAAGTGAAAGTTATAAAAAAAATAAAATCAACAGGGAGTATAAGTAGACTTATTCGCCACTGCTTAATAACATGTTTTAATGAAGGTGATTAATTATATCCAGCTCATAATCTTATTGATCATGTTATAATCTTTCATGCTGTTAAGAGAAATTAATACAGTTCTAATAATCAATTCTAGTTAAATGTTAATTTGGGAAAATGTCATTAGGATGTTAGGTATATTCACTACATGATTGCTTTTGTCACCTTTGTAAGGTGATGTTAATGTCTTAATCATTAATACAATTTCCTAAAAGCTAGAGTAAGAAATAGTTCCAGAAGAAGCAGTATTTTGATATCACAGCCATTAAATAGTTGGAAATGAGTGTGAGTTTAACCTGCAGGGATTTTGCATCTGTGAAAATAATACTGTGCTTTAAAAATTAACTTATTCCATAAAAATAAAAATACTGTGTAGGCCATCACAATTAATTTAGGCATTAATGAGCTTATTTGGTATTGATAAAGTGGCATACGTCTGTCCCCTGCAAACCAGTGTTTTGCACTCAGCATCTTCAGAAGTAACTGACTGAAACTAATAAATAAGCAAAACAACAATCTCCCTGCACATCATACTTCTCATCTATAAGTAGAGAAAATGATTAAGAGATGGTTTCAGTTAAAATTTTATAGCTCATTCATTTGTTGCAAAATTCTTAACAGTCTTCCAAGAAAGGAGTATTGAGTTTATTTTGAGGGTATCAACTGCCAGTGTATTTGATTGCCCCAAGACAGAGCACCATGGTGGTGTTGCTAGATCTCTTCCTATGCAGACTTTGCCATTTCAGATCTATCTAAGGCTGGTCTGCATGTGCTGCAGGCATACTGGGTACCTTGCTATAAGTCTGTTCTCAGGAGGTATAATGAGATGCCAGCAAGTAGGGAACAAAACACTGACCTACATTCTTGTGGTTTAACAGAGTAGTATGTAGTGTGACTTTGTAGAGGATACACTTCCAGGTATTTAAAAGACAGGAATCATTCTTTTAGTGATACATATTTGTGTATCCAAAGAGGAGGAGGACCCTTTACAGTTCTCTGTGGTCCTCTGGTGGTGTCATATATCAGAAGGGTATAGCCTGTAAAGCGTGTTTAGCATATGTCTTTCCTGGAGAGAAGGACCTCAGCATTGTGTGTCTGAGGCCAGTGCTGCTCCTGTGAGAGCTCAGCAATCTATAGCAGTCCTGTAGTTTTTGTACATTTTTAAGATCTATAACATTTTAAGATCTATAACATTGGAAGTCTTATGTGAAAAGGCTGAAAGCACTTGGTCTGTTCAGCCTGGAGAAAAGGAGGCTGAGGGGAGACCTCATAGTTGTTTATAACTTCCTCACCAGGGAGGGAGGGGTGAGTGCTGACCTCTTCTCTCTGGTGGATAGTGACAGGACGCAGGGGAACAGCATGAAGCTGTGCTGGGGGAGATTTAGATTGAATATTTGTAGGAGCTTCTTTACCCAGAGGGTGGTGGAGCATTGGAACAGGCTGCCCAGGGAGGCTGTCATGGCCCTTACTCTCACGGAGTTTAAGAAGCAATTGGACAAGGCATTTAGGCACATGGTGTGACTATGGAGTTGTCCTGTGCTTAAACAGGAGTTGGACTAGATGGTCCTAATGGGTCCCTTCCAACTCTGGCTATTCTGTGATTTCCAGGCTCTGCAAAGAGTAAATTGATGGATTGAAATGACCATGTTGCCTTAGTTGTGCTGTGCTTGGATGTACAGTGATGGATTCAATAAAAGCCTCTAATGAGATAATAAGTGTACAGCATTTGTAAAATCAGTGCCCATATTTTTTCTTCAATATTTTTGTTGCAAACTGAAGCGTTTTTTAAGGAAAAAGCCAAAACATTTCCATTATCTTGCTGTAGGATTATTTTTAAAAGCCTGTATTCAACTCAGTGGTCTTAACTATCAGTATATTTGCTAATACAAGTATCAAGCTCTGAAAACTTAAAAAATTTTTCTGGAATTCTTGTAATCTGTTAACCATAATAAATAACTCCATGGAAATCACCTTTGATGCATGTCTTTTTCAAATATCTTCAAAAAAAAATGCTGCTAACTTTGGAAGTAACAGAATTGTCCTGTTACACCATGGTGCCTTTTTCTGACTATCATTACCCAATAGGCAGCCTTCATTGATAATAGTGGAAGTGTGTGGGATATAGGTAATTCACCATAGGTAATTTCAGATGGGGAGTATTACATAATGCTTTTGAAACTTGAATGGAAAAGTTCTGCTTTCAAGGAATACTACATTTCTGGGGTTGATGTGTGCATTGTTACGTGTCTGCCCATTTTGTACAGTCACCAGGATTGTTACGGCTAAGGCAACAGTTTCCAGGTATACATCACTAGCTAGCCTTGCAGTTGGCTTTCTCACATGTAGCTTTCCAATTGCTGAAGTTAACACAGTTTGGGTTGTGTGATCCAGGCAAGGACTTCAGTGGAGCAAAATGTGTATTGGAGGAGTTCCCAGGAGATGTAGAAAATTCATTCAGTCTTTGTAGAATCAGTACAGCTCACAGAATTCAGACCTGTAATTTCAGAAGATTTTAATTGGCCAAATGGCAAAATATGAAGTTTTTATGAAGGAGATCAAGATGGGGGAAGTAATGAACTGAAATTATGCATATAAAATAAACATTAATAACCAGTGTTTCTTGCAGCACCCATGGAATCTGTACAGACATACTTGCTTTGGATAAACCCAGTGCTACAGTGCTAGACCCCATACTGGCCATAAAAGCATCCCAGGGGAGTTGCTGTAAAAGTGTTTATGTCAGGAATTTGAAGCTTTGGGTCTGGCTTACTTTAGCGATTGTAGAATTTCAAAGCTTTTTGCTACACAGAGCAAGATAAAATAGGGGTAAATCCCCCAGGAAAGAAAGAAAGTGAGGGAGCATCATTTAAAATAAATGTGACAAGGCCTTGGTGGATTTTAAACTTTATATTCATAGATTTAAAGGCCAGAAGGGGTTGATACAATTGTGTAGTATGACCTCCTGCATAATACAGGCTACAAAACTGTTTTGATTTCATTCCTGCTTCAGGTACACTAGCTGTGGTTGAAATAAAGCAATAGTTTTCAACCTGTTTCAATCTGTGAATCCTTACATGTTTGCTATACTAACTTCCCTGAATAGCAAACTTAATTGTCTGATGTTAATCAGCCACTTAGGCTTTTAGCTGTCTTTGAGGGATATGTTGTCCAGTGATTCCTGGAGATCTGGAAATCACAGTTTCAAAATCAGTGAACTAGACTAAGGAGAGCAAAAGAGCTAAGGCAGGGGTTTTGTCTCAACTCTGTAAGCGGCATTTCAGCTGCTAATAAAAAAGTTATGCTTTTGTAATTAATTTTATATTTAATCTTTAACTGCAAATAAATACACCAAGCTGAACACCTATACGTAGTTGGCTATTCAGTCTGGAAATAGTCTGATCTTCTCTGAAGAGAATACAGTGAAAGCATACCAGCAGCCTTTCACTGGTCATACAAAATAGGAAGCAGACAGTATGTACAGCGGTCAGGGTGTCAGTCTGGTATTGTAGCACCAAAAGGTAACTGATCAAGTTGTGGTATTTGGTGAAGCTGAGAACAGCACATTTCATTCTCTTTGGAGGTCAAGTAAATCTGTGGAACAGTGCAATAAGTTGCAGTATTTGAATTGTGGACAGTGGCCAAAATGGGACTTCATGCAGAAATATGGTATGAAAGTGAAGTAGAAGTCATAGCTATCCCATCCTATTTTCTGTTCAGTGAGCAGTGCAGCGTATATCTTTTAAAGTGCCAAGGTAGAATAGATAACCTTTGAAGTTCTGAGGAAAGTGCCAGGAAATTAACGTGACTTCTTTTTTAATGTTTCCAATTATTCATTCAAAGTTTGACCTGTTGCAGATTTAGTTATACTAAATGATGACTGTGAGGAGGTATTTTCAAAGCCAAAAACTGTGAGTTTTTTAGATAAGACATCTCTGTGCTAACAGACATACTTTATCAGGGTTATAATTTGGAATTACATAAGCAAAAGACAACAAATTCACTTAGAGTTCTTACAGCTGTAGTGAATTTGTCACTTTGATCAAGATAGCTGCAAGTTGCATTTTGTTAGGTTTCCCGTTGACTTCACTAGATTTGTTTTAAGTTTATTGTGACATACCGGTTGCTTTTGCATTTGTATGAGTAAAATCTCGACAATAATACTGCATTCTGATTTTCTGGACAATAAATAAATAAATAAGTAATATGATAGATAGAAACATTTCATAGTGAAGTTCAGAACTTCACCCCCCCCTTTTCCTGACTGATTGTTTTCCGTCACAAGTCCGTTGTAATTAGGAGTCTTACCAGTGATGGAAGGAGAATTGTCCATGCTTCAGGCATGGTGGGGTACCATGAATCAACTTTGTAAAAACACCACAGTAATTAAGTGTCTACAATAATCAGATATTAGCTATTATACTCAGAATAATTTTTGTGGCAATTACTGTGTTTCACCATTTCTGTAAGTAACTGAACTTGAAAGCATTTTCTGTATATTGCAGAGATTGTTGTGCACTTCTGTAAAAATATGAATTTATCTTCAGAAGCCATTAAATTGTTGTTATTTATTAGCGTTTCAGTTGCACCCAGGCACTGAAAAGGTAGATTAAAACACTGATGTGTTATGATCTGTGCAAGCAAATAGCAAAAGTACAGTTCCCCCTGAAAGTTCTTGTGAGCCCAGCGGCCAGCTGTTACTCAAAGTCTTTTATCTAAAACTGAACTCTTTTACCTATAAATGCTGTGTATTAGCTATGCTCAATGAAGTGGTTTAGCACCTGAAGCACACTTGTGAACTACTTGCAAAACTGTATTTCAATAAACTGTGAACGCTGTGAACAAAGATCCCTAGCATAGGCCTTTGCAAAGCTCTTTGTAGGCTAGATCCATCCATATGTCTACCTTATGAGTACATACTTGTAAGTTACATATGTCAAGGCTTCTAGACTTCACTGGATTTGACCATGTGATTTAATGTAGTGACAGAGCTGCCTCGTATAGTTGCTGAAGCCATTTATAGCTTTTTCCTGACTTCAGTAGGAGTTGAGGCTAGCTAGCACCTCAAAACAAAAATTACAGGTATGTAATTCTTGCTTCAGGAAAGAAAACATTACATTGCAGGCTAAAATTAGTGACTGAATCATGCAGAACCCTGCAGAGACTTATCTTCTGTCTTTGAAATCCAGTGCATTGCACAGTGCTTTTTACTGCACTGCAGTATGGTGAAAAGCATGTGTTTGGCACACTTGGGGAAGCTGGGAAAAGAACTGAAATCTTCCAACACTTAATCTGTATCTTAAAATCTTGTTTAACAGAACTCTCCCAGTAATATGAGCATGAGTAATCAGCCTGGCACTCCCAGGGATGATGGTGAGATGGGTGGAAACTTCCTAAACCCTTTTCAGAGTGAGAGCGTAAGTATTTATTCACCTAGTTTTGGTTTTGTTGGGTTTTGTTGTTGTCGTTGGTTTTATTATTATTATTTTGTGAACCTTTATTTCTGTCACTTTGTTTAAAAAAGAAAAATAACATCAAGAGCAAAGAGTTTTGTAGTGTACTTCTAAGGCAGTATTGTGCCTTATGTCCTTTTTACTAGCTTCTAAAATTATAGTATTGACTTGACAGAAAAATTGTGCAAAAGACACCTGGAAGTTGAGCTGAAACTGGTAAATTGTGAGGTGTAGATTTACTGGAGAAACTTTTTCTAGATTAAGAGGTCAGTTGTCAATGAAAGTTAAATCTGTCAGGCAGTAATAATTACAGGAACATACTCAGTTATGCACAACAGACATTTGTCAGGCAATATCCAAGAAGCCTAAATTCGTGTAGTTGACAGATTCTTACATCTGAGTGTTTCAATATGTGGTTGCCCAACCTTTGACTCCTAATCAATGTGTTTCTCAGGCAAGAGTCTTTTAGAACAGGTTTCACACTGAAGAGTGTAATTAGAACAGCAGTAGATAATGATGTTGCAAAGATGCAGTGTGCTGTTAGAGCTAGGAAAAGCAAAGGTTCCCTCTAGTGTTCATTCTGGGATAAATTAATGCTTTTTTTAAATGGAAAATGTTTGAGGCAGCAAAACATGGTGTAAAATACATTACAAAGCACAACTACAACATTTTTATACTTGTATACTTTTTTTATGTATATGCCTGAAGCTGGATTCCTAAATCCACATTTAGGCTCCTAAATAGGAATCGCCTGATTTTTCAGAAGTGCTGAGTGACTTCAACACTTCTCTTCTTACTGGAAATCACTGCTGCCAGAAGTGAGTGCCAGTTCATTAACTATGCCACTAGTGAATTCAGCTCAGAAATTATGACAAGTTGACAATTTCTGTTAAATCATAAACAGTAAATTGGATGACAAAATTCATGGGAAAGATTTGCCTCTCTAACTGCTGCAAAGGAAGAGTTTCTGCATGCTGTTGGTGTCCTCGTAAGGAAAGCACATGTTCAGATTATGTAGAGTATTTGGGAGAGAGTTGCTTTGTACATCACAAAAAGACTGATGTTTCAATACCAGCCAAGAAAACAGTAAGCACAGAACCTCCATTTAGTATGATCCTTGGTCATGGTAATCCTTGAGTCTCAATATGGCATACATTTCTTTTACTGAAGGCAGGCAGTCTAATCAGCAGGCAGGCCAGTTCACCAAACTCATGTAATGAGAAGAAGGACATGAGTTATACTCATCAGAAGATCAGTTTTCTCACTTGCTGAATTCTAGATGTTGTTTTCCTACCTTGGAAGAACCTGGGACCCAGTTTGCTGAAGGTTTTACGTGAGATGTATGCCTACAAGGCGTGCATTGTACGTGCCACATACATCCTAGTCTACTTCCAGTTATCAGTTCCTTTCTGCCACAAGTTATGTTGTAGTCCTTGGGAACAGTCTTTCTTTCTGATTCGTGTTTTGTTGCTTGGCTGCTTAGAGCAGGCATTGTTATGAAGGCCTGACTCGAGGAAATGTGCTGTTCACCAGGAGTTTCAGTTGGGGGTGGGAAACACTGCTTGGTTAATAAGTTAGAAATCCAAATACCTTTAGATCACTTTTCAATTCCTTGTCCAAAGTACTTTGGACAGGTGCTTTGGCTCAGATACAGGAAATAACTTGAACAGATGCTTTGCTTTGAGCATTTGCACTGGTCTCTGACTGGGTAAAGGTACCATGTTCTTACCAGCTCTGCTCGCCCACTGTGGGAGTGCTCAGCAGGAGATGATGGGAGTAAGGCTTAAATGCAGACAAACCATCGAAGACATGACAAGGAATGAAACAGATTTTGCCCAAGTAGTCCATTGTATGTACTTTACATGACAGAGAAGACCCATCCAAAATGCTTTTTCTAATATGCTTGGATACTTGAAAACAGCCAGCTTGAAACTCTAGCTTTGGCAGGATTTTTATTGTCTAAATCTGTTTTTCCAAAGGCACATTTATCTTTCTGTTTTTTTGGATTAGTTTTCATAATGTTAATGCTTCTTGCATTTGAAGAAGATTTTAGGCCAAATTAAGTGGTTCTGCAGTCCACAATTTTCAATTTAAAAGCAAATTAGGCATATAGGTGTGCACTTCTAGGCATTGTGGTATCCCATTGAGTATTGTAATGAAGTACTGATAACTTGAGGGCAACTGTAGCTTGTATAAAGGCTTCAGTTCAATTTGTGTTGCAGTAATAATGTAATGTGGTGATTGAATTCCTGGTTCATGTTAAGAGGAATAACCATTGATCCCTGATTCAGATTGCTTGCTAAAATAGGTAATACAGAATAATACAGACCAAAAGCCTAGTTTAATTCCACTCATACATACTTCTACTCCTTTCTTCCCATAAAGCAATAAAAAGCTCTCCAAAAGTGGTTCAGCTAACCACAAATGCAATTGGTCTATTTGAGACTAGCCACCTGCCTAGCTAAATCCCCCCAGTAGCCAACACTGACCAGGAAAAAGTGTGGAAAGAAGTATTGTTTCAGCAGACCAGCCAGGTAACACTCTTCAGGGATGTTGGCTTCATCGGCAGTAGCTATATATTTGCATAAAGAAAGAAGTGTGACAGAAGTTACAATACCGCACATTAGAACTACAGCCTTAGCATAATCTAAATACAAATACGAGGAAATTCAAAGAGCATGTTGACATTTGACTTCAATGGTGTGGTCCAGAAGTTGTTTTAGTTACATGGGGGAGGGGGGGGAAATGGTTGTTAAAATGTGGATTCCTCTTTTTTCAGTACTCCCCTAGCATGACAATGAGTGTGTGATCCGTTAACAAGTCTCGCCATGAAGACCACAGTGAGTTGGCCCTCTTCAGAGAGCTACTGCAGAAGAAAATTATTCGTCCCAGTGTACAGTTTAAAAAAAGGATCTCAGACACAGTCAGACCCACCTTTTTTTTTTTTTTTCTACCATCTCCCCCATTTTGTCAAGAAAGTGGGTCCCAAACATGATTGAGACAAGTGTAAAGAGTGGCGTAACAGAACTGCCCAAGATGAAACTGCAAACAATTATGTGTGTATATCTGTGGGTTAATGTATATGTATGTGTGTGTGATGTAGAAATGCACACATACATATATAGACCTGCAGAACATTGTGAAATACTATCCCATGACATCTTAAGTAGAAATGAGAAGTAGGGACTTTTATTCCATCATCTTTTTCTTTTTTTTTTTCTCTTCACGTTTACATTTTAATTATTAAAATTGCTTTCCCTCTCCCTTCCTGAACTGTTTTATGTTGCATATATCACTGCTTTATAAGTTATTTTTTAAGTGAACTCAAATGATAAATTCTTCTGATTTTGTAAATGTCTGCCATTATAGATAGGAATAAAATTGCTTATAAGAGCTTTCATTAACTTGTGTTTGATACCAGTTACCCTGTGAATCACAAATTTTACTGTCTTAAGAAATAGAAGAAAGCTCATCTTAATTTTTTTGAGAAATTTAATAATTTTCAACTAGTTTGGGGATTTTTTTTATACTTTGCCTTTAAAAAAAGAAGCACTGAAGGTTATTTTTCTTCTTTAATTGAAGCCTAATATCTGCAATATCTATTTTAAATGGAAGCCTGAATTTGATACAAGCTTCTCAGTTTATATAGAGTACTATAAGGTTACTGTAAGTGAGCTCCAATTGCTATAGAATCTAGCAATAAAGTGTTAGGGCTGCTTCTGCCCTTGGAAATGAGTTTTCTATTTAGCATGATCTTCTGTATGGGTGGTAGTTAGTGGAAATACAATAGAGTCCTTATCACCAAAACCTTTTCTAACAATTTACTATTACATTTCCCATTTTCGGTGATTCTCAATCAAATTGTAACAATCCTAATTATAAACAGTATGTCCCAAGCCCATTCAGAAAATCAGGTAATCCTGCTATGTAGGTGTGTCTTTTTCACCACGTCTACCAGAATGAACTCCCAAAAATTTTCCAGTAGGCAGTTTGTTGGGGGTTTTTTTGAGCCAAAATGATAAACTTTTTATGACAACAGGCCGTGTGAGGGTCTTTCCTTTTCCCATGAACAGGAGAGGAATAAAGGCCTGGGCCATTTTGTAGGGAGTTTAGCCTATTAGATACGACAGCTGGGAACAGAATGGAGAAAAAGCACCTAGTCTTAAAGGAAATGCTTCTGGAAGCAATCCCATGTCTTTTCAGTCAAAGCTCTAAAACCAAATTACAGCTCATTTAGTTCCTAACGGCTTCTGGCTCCCCCAAGACAACAAAAGTTTCGGTTGTGTCATGATCTAAAGGTTGATGATCAGCAATGCAGGCACAAAAAGGCCAAACAAGAATTTGTGCCACAGACAACAAGCAAAGTCCCCTTCTTGGAGTTTGCATTTAGAAGAGCCACTTACATAGGAGGAGCAGTTTTAACATGTAGTATCTCCATGAAGTCTTGCAAGGAGATTTTCTTCATGAACTTGTGATAAAGAAGAGTATGTAATGGGCTAATTGTGATGGTAGCTGCACATAACAGGATGTGTAAGGAATACTATATTTTTTTTATTTACATATGTTATATATCTATGTGTATATAATGTATGAAAATAAAAAGGTGTTACACTTCCTACTTTTTGTTAGGGCTATTCAAAGATCAAACTCTTTGAGGCTTAAACTTTTGTTAAAATATGAAAAATTTTGGTAGCATTACTTTTAGTGAGAATAACTACTATGATTAGTTGTAAACATAAAGTAGATAGTAATTACACAGTTTCATGGACTTTATTCCCAGTGATTATGAAGGTTACATTCATTTGCTTATCTTTGGAAAACACTTTGTTACTGTCTCAAAAGATGGCAGAATCCCCTACTATCAATTTGAGTTATGAAACCACAAAATCAGATCCAATTTCCTCAGACCCTTCACAGTTGACACTAATACCACTAGCTTTAGTGGCTGTTTCCCCAGGGCACCCCAGCTTCTCCCATAAGGACTGCAGAGTCCAGGCATCCTTGCAGCTTACATTTGACATCTATATTATCAATGGCAGCCTTCTAAGGAGGACTTTAGGACTCTTCTCTGCCCAGTTTCAGTCAGATGGTGTCACTGCTACTGGACTAAGATAGATGGATATGTCTAGACTATGCATCGAGTGCCAAAGCCCATTCACACAGCAGGTAAGTGTGCCCTTGGCAGAGCTGTTTAAACCATTGAGTGCATCTGAGATCTGTTCTGTATCTCCAGGGGATCCCCCTGGACTGTCCCATGCCAGGCTGGGGCTCCTGCAGGCAAGCAGCCTGTCCAGTGGCCACACGAAAGCTGTCTATGGTGGCATCACTGAGCGCTCTCTTACAAGACAGTGTGCATGCAACCACTGAAGCTTCATACTGTGGCAAAATTAAGCAGAATTGGGGCTCTTAGTATTAATCAGAGACTTGGTATTTTTTTCCTTTCTGAATTTGGCATTATTTACAATATTTTAGCTTATAGGTACCTGTTAAGGTTGAAAGTCTATTATGAAATTAAACCCGAGCAAAGAAACCCCTAAATGGACCTGCCAACACATGCTGAAATTAACAAAATACATTATCCTAGTTCATATGCAAAGAGCATAATATCCTTGCAGGCACAAATTTTTTCTTCTGTAGTTCCTTCAAACTCACTTCTATACAATCTTTGTTCCCTTTTCAATTTCTTTTCTAGAACATTTATATCATTAAGCAGCAGCATTAATATTAGCAAATACATGCCTGGCTTCAAAATGAACAGGATCAGGCCTTGCTTCTTGTAGCCTGTCATTCTGTGCACCAATATTGCAAATTGCTCAGTATAGCCCAAGACAGTGGTGCAATAAAAGATGTGCAAGCTTGTGAAATTTTAGATTTGGAAGATCTGCTTGAATATCACAATTCTTATTGTTAGAATTTTAATCTGCTATAAGGAAACCAAATAATCTTGCTTTCTATAGGGAGTGCTTATATTCCTGTGCTTAAGTACATGAGTGAGGTTACTTACACATGCATTGGTAAGATCAGATGGTGATAAACATAAATAGGTTCTGTAGCTGAACCATTACAAAACAATTTTATGTGCTAAATACTCAACTTTATAAGTATCCCTTTGCTTTCTGTTTTGGTTTGTCTTTTTTAAATATGCATAGAGCTTTTTTTGCTTGGTCATTTGTTTTCTTTCTTTTGTTCATAGATCCTTGTAGGATTTTCAGTGTATCTAGAGTATTAATGTGGAAAGAAAGGCAAAGTTTTCAAGCACTGACTTTTTATTTCCGCTTGCGTTTCTAACACACTAGATACCAGTGTGCAATGTAGCTGCTGTTTACATCTGTCCTTAGGTAATGGCATTATTGATAATAACTTGTCCAGCTCTGGGAGGAATTTTAAGTGGTGCAGCATAGTTTTTCCACACAGGGTTTTTAGATAGATTTCTCACTTTAATATAGAAATAATTGGACTTGATGATCTTTCTAGGTCCCTTCGAACACCTAACATTCTATTCTATAGAATAGAATATTCTATATTTTATTCTATGACTGTATAAATAGAGTGTGAGCCTGTAAATGGGTCTTTCAGGCAAGGTTTTTTCTGTTTTGTTTTGGTTTTTAAACAGAAGTCATGATATATCAGAGTAGCAGAAATAGGGACTAATGGATCTCTCATGATGTGAGAACTCTGACAAATATTCTGGCCTTGTAGAAATCAGCTGAAATTGGGATTCACTTGAGAATATCACAGTGAAGAGAGTATTTTACCTGCTGAATAAACTTATGAAAAGGAGTATTCATACCCAGATTTTATCTCCATGAGATTTTTTAAAAAAAATAAATCTATCTTGTATAGGCAAGAACAGGATTTAGGGCAAGGAAGAAACTAAATGATTCACATGTAAAGCATGTGGCCTGACGTGCATCCAA
Organism: Galbula dea; assembly: GCA_013399015.1. NCBI lineage: Eukaryota > Metazoa > Chordata > Aves > Piciformes > Galbulidae > Galbula > Galbula dea. The sequence continues at coordinate 105,210 of VWZX01003043.1, forward strand.
AAAATACTAGGATATTTGCATATATGGGTTGCATTGTTTTCTTAATTGTCTGATCATGAGGAAGAACAGCAGTTACACTACATGTTCCCCCCCTCCACTGTAGAGTGAGTAGAAAACATGACAATAACCTTGAGTTGAGTCCTTGGCACATTATATGCTGCCCTGTGACATAAACATGCCTCAGCTTAACTCAGAGGCATGTCAGAGTCACAGTCCCCAGATCAGAGAGTCATCCATCAGCCTGTGGCTGAGGCCACATTGGCCATTTTTGATTTGGAAGCCTGCTGGCAGAGCCCAGACCATTCAGAGACGGTAGCGACTTTTAGACTTAATAAAGGATTAAATGCTCTATATCCCAAGACATCCTGCTGTTCCTTTCCCTTGCAATGGGAGTATGCAACAAGAAATAAATAGGCTAATTATTTATTGTAAATAATTCAGCTGAGGAAGAACTGAACAGAATCTTGCTTCTTTATGGATGGGAGTTCATGCTTCAAAAGATAGCTTCTTGAGCTGGCTAAAAAATCATTTGAATTTTCCCCTGTTTTGTGGCTGGCAACTGAAATACTGCATGTAGATGATTTGGAATTAGATGAGTAATTTAATGAAGGACCATCTGTTCCAATATTCGATGCTGAACATTTTACTGTTCACTTCACCAGTCAAAATGAATTTTCAGCTGATACATGATGCACTAAATTCTATTTCTCAGATCAAGCAATTTATTTTAAAATGTTATCTTCTGTTCCTAGTCAGCTCTGTTTGTTTATTGTAGCTGCTAAATGTGCACTGTATTCTTCAAGATTTGGTCCTACCCATTTACATTTGGAGAATGTAAAACAGAGCTTAGTAATGCAAAACTAAAGATCAGTACAGGTAAATTTGATTTTCTTTAATTGACCATAAATGATGATACAGCCATGGCTCCTGACCCAGACACAGTTGGGTTTGGTTGGTCCCTAAAGACAAAGCATATCTTTCAAATAAAACCCTAAGAACTCTTTCAACAGTGACAGCTCATTTCTTTTCAAAGTGATCACACTAAGGATCTAATTCAGGATTTAATGATATGAAACGACTATAAAATTACAGTGTGTGTAGCTTCCCCTACATTCCAGACACTGCTGGCTCACTCCTATAAGCTGCTGCTCATGCCAGTTGTCCTGCTGAAATGTTGATGAAACCACTCACATAAGCTCATTTTTTTGGTAGGATTTCACTCTGACCTGGGTAAAATATATTACTTCTCTGAGGTGTGAGATTATTTGGCACATCTATAAACTGAGTGAATAGAGCAAAATACAGAGGGTCTGATGAAATTTCCAAAATTATGTTTCAACGTGAAAAACAAGAAAAAAGTCCACATCTAAATTACTGCTTTGAGTGCATGCATGCAAATTGTCTACAAGTGCTGTTATCTTGGAAACAAATTACAGTAACAAATTCAGAGAAAATAAATGGATCATCTACTCAGCACATTAAAACTCTGATCCTGCAAACACATTCACATCTGTTTGAAACACAGCCTGCAAACAGTTAATTTTAAACAGAGTTAAGAATAAAGTAGTATTCTTCAGAAGAGTGAAACTATTAATATTCTAAAACTATGCTCAAGCATGTACAGTCCAGAAGCTCAAATTAAGTCTCCCCTAAACAGACTTGACTTTAAAGATTTTGCAAATGCAGGAGCATGTTTAAGTACCTGGTACTGATATGCAGAACAGGTTTGGCTTTCTTCTGTTTCTTATAAGAACATTGTTCAGTACTACATGAGCTATTTTTGTGAACTTGTCCTTCCATCTTGTTTTCAGTTGTGCAGCCATAGTTCCCTCAACGTAGCTAACAGTCTTGCAATTTTAGTCCAAACTTCTCTTCTGTCACTGTTCTTCATTTAAGCTTAAAATGTGTAAGAAAGTCTCTCATGTAATGGGAAAACTTGCCATAAAAATGTATAAAGGTTTTCTTGGGTACATGTTTTCACATTTAATAAAAATGCAGTTTTCAGTTGTAATTTGAAATGGTCACTTTCTAGCCACTATTTAATGTCAATATGCAAAAGAAATTGACAAAACAATTACCTTTTTTAAAAATTTATTTGAATCATAAGTATTTGCCAAAAGACATGTTTTTTGGGGAAATCAGATCAAAACGAGTTTTACTACCTACTTGCTATGAAATACAGCTGGACTTTATGTTGAAAGCTCCTTCCACATCCCCAAAAGTGGATTGCTTAACATCAGATATGTGTGACTTTGTAAAAGCCTAATTCACAAATAGTAATTTCTTTTGTCTATTCCATGTTTTTGCTGTATCTCAGAGATGATTCAGGGTGCCCCTTAGCTGTGCAGAGTTCTGTGGTTGTATCTCTCAGAAGAGTAACCAAGTGGTCAAGCAGTCTTGTTCACAGGGTCTGGTAGTTAAGGACTGTATAATATATCCACCAGGTGAGTGTTCAGAAATAAGGTATTTATATGCTACCTCGCTATTCTCTTGAGAACTGGTACAATTCTTCTTGCAGTTAGGTCTGGGGCTCTCTTAAGTTTTTACAATACCAAGACAAGAAGCTTAGTTCTGCTAAGAGTTTAGGACCAGTTCTCATAGAGAATCAGCACAAAACATGGGGATTTTTTCAAAGGTGATGCATTCTGTATACCCTGGGTGTACTAGGAAATAGACCATACAATTTAGAAGTTTGGTCTGTTACAGAGATTATATACAGTTCCTCAGAAATGGAGGGAATTATAACAGTAACCATGACCAAACCTATGTTTGTCCCTGTAGAGTGAAATAATCACTAATTACTTTTGATGTGAAGAATTATTGCTATGGAACAACTGCTCCAATCCTTGCGGAGCCCATTTATCAACTGGATGAACTGGATGTTTGTAGGCTTTATTTTTGTTGTTTAATCTTCATGGATTTTTCTCTCTCATTTGGATTTTCCCATTAAATGTACCATGCCAGATCTTTGCACAAAAATAAGAACAATTTGCCCAATGAATGCACAGAAAGGTGTTCACATCTGTAAGTAGAGCCCTACTGTAGAGAGTTTATTTCATTGAAGTCACTGAGTGTAACGACAAATACAGAGTGGCCATACAATATCCTGAGAGCTCTTACTGTTCAAGATTAGGAAAGTTAGCATCTCACAAATTCTTGAATTAGATAAGGTGATGTCTAACAGTGAAACAAAAGCTTGAAACAAAAGCCAGTGTTTGCCATGCAGATTGGAAGAAAATAAAATCCAAACAGAGCACATTTAATTGACGTAAAAATTCACTAAAGCTATAATTTACTAAGAGAGTTTGAAAAGTATGGTACTGCTAAGAAGCGTGTTAGCAGCCAAAGCTAGGGTTCAGTAGCTGCTCTCTTTTTAATGCAGAGGTGCAGCCTGCAGAGTCTGTAATCCCCAGCAGAGAGGTTTGGTTTCTTGATTGAGGCAGGTTGTGGACCAGGGACTGTGATATCCACGGGCCACACCTTTGGTTACAGATGAGCAAAGTGCAAGTGCACTTCCAGCCCATGTCAAAGACCTTCTCTAACAGGAGCACAGAGCATGTCCAACAGGTTAGCAGAAAAGAAAAGCAGTGTTTGCTAAATTGCTGTCTATAAAGATGACATTCAAAAGCACGTATAAGCTGTTCCCCAGTCTACTTTCATTTTTCTGATTAACTTCTAGTTTTGATTTGATTTACATTGACATTAATGGTTAAGGAAGGAATACAAGTTCCCAATAGGGCTGAAATACAGACATGGAAGAGTGGCATGAGTAAAGTGGAAGCTAGAGCTTTCTGTTAGTTGAAAATCGAGTACATTTTTGTTATATTCTTTTCAGGACAAAAAACATCCAAACAATAAACTTTTTTAGCCTTGTAGTGGCTATTTGAGAAGTGTGAATCAAAATGCTGTGTATTCTTAAGAGACCAGTTTTGAAGGTTTTTTTGTGGCAAGTATCCCCTTGCAAAATTGTTGTGGTGCATCTATTTTGTGCATGTTTGCCTAAAACCACAAAAATAAATGAATTTTTATATGGATTGCTGTACACGCATCTGGCAAACACTTCTTTCTGGTGGGAAGAGGAGGAAGATTTGATAGCTGATGGGTTAGCATATTTATGTGAATTACTTAAAGCATTGGTAAACTGTTGTCAACTTTGTTCACATTGCACAAGATACTCTGTGTAGTCTACTGCTGGCATTATAACCTCAGTGATCCATGCATATTCTGTAAATTCCTGTAGGTTTTTGTGTAAGAAACCTTGTCACCATTGCTTACTACTGTAAATTCTTGTTTCAAAGCAAGAGGTGGATTTTGATTGTACAGCCTTGTGTATTATATGCTACAACAGTCCTTGTTCTGTCATCAAAACTTGCTGTTCACATATAGTTTAAAGCTTTGTTAAGCACGCTTAGTGGTTTCAGAATTTATTTCAAACAGCAGATATATATATAAGCCATTTACAGGAATATTAAATGTAACGTAAGAGAATTCAGCCCAGTTCATATCCTCATTGAGAGCTTGGGGTTGGGTTTTAGCAGACAACAGGCAGATGCAAGTGAGCACGCTCCGTGGGTCTGTGCTTGGTATGTGGTGTCTGCTTTAAAATTGTGGGCACCTGCAAGCCTGAGAGATCAGACCCTGTGCAGGGAACTGCACAGGAGGGAAGGTCTCTCCTCTTGCTGTCCGCTGACCAAGGCACCTACAGAACGTCAGCAGCCTGTTGCACAGAGACCCAGCAGCCTGCAGGCTTCCTTGCACTAAATGAGCAAAGACACACCAGACTGGTGTCTCTGGGATTTTTCCCCAAACCTTCTGCATTGGTGCCAGGACAGAAACCCATCTCTAAGGGTATGCAGAGGGTAAAGCACTGCCTCCATATGTGTCCGTGTCCCCAGCTACAATGGGCTTTATGTGAGGCAATGTTTTAAGGAGAATTTAATTATTTGTCTGTTTATTGAGATAGAAAAATAATCTGAATTCTTGAACTCTGAATTCTTTTTTGTGTTAGTATTTTATGATATACAGCAAAGACCTGAAAATGTGTGTGCGTTCTTTGCTGGTTTCTTGACATCAGAAATTCAAGTCCTGTCTAGACTGAAAGACAATGTGAAAAAGTGAAAAAAATGAAAAAGCTGGGAAAGTTGAAGGGGATTCTTACTTGGATTATTTTAAGTTCTGTGTTTTGTTTGTTTTTATTGATAGTTGAAATGACTAGGTTAATCTCTTGAATAAAGGCAGTCTTTGTAAGTGACTTTGCACCTTCACCCTTTCATGTAAGACTTTTGAGTNTGTATTTCTAAGGTGAAAAAAAAATGGTTCTGCAGATCACTTCAACCCTTTATACAGAACAACAGGGTAATTCCGATCCCATAATCCCCCTTGTTTGCAGATCACTTTAATCAATTAGGCAAGTATATTTTAGACAAAAAATTACCTTCAATGTCATAACTGAAAGTAATGGTCAAACTCCAGTCTCTGGAAGTAAAGAAAATCTTGGTACTTTTCCAAACTAGCAAGAATTAAATTTGTCAATGTAAATACGCATATAGAAAATACATGCAAAACTTGATACTGCCTCTGACCTTAAGCATTAATATTGGGGATCTCACAAGTTTGTGTATTTCAGAACAGCTGTTACTTCTCTTCAGTGTGTGCTTCATCTTCATTTTTGATAGCTACTGCAGAGAGCCAATGCCTGCCATACTGGAAGAGTTCAAAAGCATGGCCATACAAAATTTCCACAGCATCATAAATACCCAGATATGTGTGAGTGTCATTTTAGTATGACTGACCACTCCGACTGCAAACTTCTCCATACCTTGTTTGTAACTTTCAAAAGCAGCCTCTGGGATGATTTCAGAAGGGAAGTAGTCTGTCTTGATGAAAGGTCTGATATGCTGCCTGACAGTGACCATTTCCATATCGTTTAGGGTCTTGCTTTGGGGGGATCATAACTATTCCAGCTGCAGCCCCTGGAAGGCGTTGTACCACAGATATATCTTTACTTGACACCTTTAAACTGTGTCAGAAAACAGACGTGCCCCTAAAGGCTTCCCTTCTTTCAAAATAGTTTTTGAAATATACAGGTGTTTTCCACAGCTCTTGAGGTGCCAACAGGTTGGGTGGTGTTAGTTCTGTTGTATCGAGACACAATCCTGTGTTCATATGTATATTGAGAGCCTCCTCTCAGAGAGTGCCTCTGCCAGCCAGCCAGTGTAGCACAGCTCCAGGAATCCAGTGTTCAGAGAAGCTACTTAGTGTCTAAGACCCAAACAAGGGAAATAAGGTCATATAATCAAACCTTAACATTTTATTTTTAAACAGTTCCTTGTAAGACTGGGGAGCTGTAAAGATATGTATCACATGGGTCACTAAGAGCAAAGTGTATCTGGATTGGAGCCTCACACTCGGCTATTACAGGCTGTGTTTTGAAATGGTAATACTGTGCCACCACATCAGGCTTGTATCTGCTTCACACTGTTGCCTGATTCATCCTACCCTAATTTTAGCTGCATAAAAATTAACCTAAGTATCTTTTGTAAATCAGAGGAGGGACAGAAGAGGAGATGCCTCTGGAAGATTGTATTATGGCATCAATTGTCCTCTCCGCTGATGAATCCTGCATGCTTTCAAGGGCCTACAATTAGGTGGAATGAATTCAAGGGTTTATATTAACTTCCCATCCTTGTACACAAAAGTGCATTTATTTGAGCCTGATATAGGCAAGAATAAAGCAGCTTCTAAGAACCTGAATCTGAGTGGCTTTCAGATGAGTTTCTGAATCCTTCAGTCTCAAACACAGTGCCCCACTCTTGCCATTTCTTTGTCTTTACTTCCTTTTTTATAAGCAAGTGTAACTTGAACTAACTTATTTGAACATTTCTAGAAGGTTTACACCTGCCTATAGATCCTCACCTGTGGGCTCTCTCACTCCTTCCCTGCACTGATTCATTCACTGAAAGCACCACATGAAGAAACCGTTGCATATATGAATCAACACCAGCAATAGCATATGCTGCTTTTAAATTCAGCTATGAGGTTGTAACTGAGATATTAAAGTTCATCCTTTCTAGAAGTGGCTAAAGATTCCTTTCCTGAGAGCTTTAAGGGATAAATCCAGGGGCTTCTAATTTAGGATTGTTTGAATACAGGTAGTAATGGAGTCTGTGGGGGTATTTTTTTGTAAGCTTCCTGTAAATGTGTGTGATTTCTAATGCTGGTTTGGAGATGATGAAAGTATCCAGTTTCAGATAGATCTGATCTTGGCAGACAGCATTACTGTGGATTAGCAAAGACCTTTCATAGAAGGTTCCACCTCAGGCTTGCACCATACAACTACCCTATTCTAGTTCAACTTGATAGCTTTCTTCATTAACTGCTGGTACGAAATCATAACAGCAATTGTGTCAGTTCTTGTTGTCAGCTGAGGAACACCTGAAGTTTAAAAAAGCAAATGTTGTAACTTGCACCTTTTCACCTTCATGAAGTGTCCACATTTTCACATATGGGCTTGAGACAGCAGCTGCCTTCAAAGTTGCCACATAACTTCATCACACAGACTTGGTGTCATCTTTTAGTGAGGCTAACAGGAGTGGTATTGATACATTTGCTTTTTTTCCCAAGTTGTGAGTCATATAGTGTTGAAAATTATAATAGGCATCTTGTGTAGCTATGAATAGAAAAACTGAGAATTGGTTTTTAGTATATGCTAGTACAATCCATGCTCTGCTGGTTTAATATTTTGAGTGCTGAACTTAACCAAAATGTTATCTTTATGGATTATCTTAGCCTCATCTCTGCATGAAAATGGGTATGAATTTCCAGTTACTGTTTCTGGGTTCAAAGGTAAAACAGTTGCAGTGGGAAAGATTGCTGTGGCAGCCACTTAATAACAGCTTTTCAGATGCATAAAGCCATTCTGTCTGTTGTCTGATGCTCTTCCCTTTTTCTCAGTGGGTCACCATGTTCTTGAATATCTTGATGTATATTGTCAGCCAATGGAGGAAAGGTGGACAAGCTCCCCACCCAGGGAGGGTAGAAATGTAGCAAGTAATGAACTATCTTCTCCATCAATCATTTATTTTTAGTGCTTATCTTTTGATTAACATTTGTATCTTCAGTTCTTATTTTACCATTCAGTATCTTGAGGTGGTATGAGCAAAAATATATGAATATATCTAATTTACAAGAAATAATAGGCTTGTATCGTGCCTTTGTAATTCTCTTCAGCTTCAGTATCTATAAGCTACGAGCAGACAAACTTTTTCCCTCTTTTAGGGTGTTCTTTACTACATAGTCGCTGATGGCTTCGTTAATACTGGCTGTTAGAGTCTTCTGGAGCTAAAGTTTAAATTTTCCTGGGTGAAAATGCCCTAGTATTCTCACCAGACATAAGCACAATGACTTACCACTGCAGTGCATGCTGTCTCTTAGCTTCTCTCTACATATGCCTGCATGCTGGAAATTTTGAAATGCTGCTGTATAAATTGCTACATTGTTTACCCAACACAGGTGTTTTTCTGCATCTCTTTTTTGCTCAAAACTCCCATTAACCTGAAAGTTAATGACAGCTTAAAAAGGAGTTTTGGAAGCACAAAGGATGCAGGGAGCAACTCTTCAGTAGTTTACAGGCTGCTCTAAATTAATGTCTTCTCAGCAAAGAAATGTAGCATTTTGCAGTAACTTCCTAGTGAAAACACAGAGTGTGCTTACCACTTGAGATTTTTAAGGAAAAAAAAAAAAAATCAAACTGTATAATTGTATCTCATCTAATTTTGACACTTAACCAGTAATAATATTCAATGAGGTATGGACCTCAGTCTTAGCTACACATTCACGATATACCAAGCAACACAGAAAGGAAAGGTGAACAGCCATGTTTCAGTATTGCAGCTACACAAGAAATCACACTTTTCAAGAGGTTCTGTTTCAATTTTCTTTCTTTAAACATATTTTCACCACGGAGGTATTTTTCTATGTAGTTGCCACAGGCTTCCTATCACCAACCAGAATAGTCTGTAGCCTTCTGCACTGTGAAGAGGCAAGCCCTGCAGAGAAACATGGGCTTTGTGCTTGCCCAGCAAATTAGCAGAAATTTCATCGAAGCCATAAAAGCCTCTTATGTTATTCTGTGTTTAAGTAATTAAAGCAATTATGGATAGGAGCTTCAGGAATAATGAGGTTTTTCTATCCTCCATTTTCTCTCTCTGTACCTCACAGGGATTGAAGAGTTCTTTTTACAAGGCTTAGCTCTGTCTCTTTAAACCAGTGCAGCCTAGGCGTCATGTGAGAGTCAGTTTTTGGAGGTAGCATTGGAGTATGAAAGATTTACTTTTGATAGCAAGGAGTAAACACATGTCCATGTGGACATGGACACTTGCAGACAAGTCTGATACTGAGAATAAATAAAAAAGAAACAAGATGGTACCAGTACATCAGACTCCATACCACAGTAGGTTCTTTAGTTTTTGTCATTTGTATTTTATTTTGCAAGAAAGGAGTTGGGGGATCTTAGATCACATGGGGAATTTTAGAAGTATATCACTCAACTATCATTTTATAAAGTCTAACTTCAAAATGCACTATGATTTATTACAAAAGTGTATTTTCTTCTGTTTGCCAACATAGTTGTTCCATTTTGTGATAAGTTAAACTCAGCAGTTAATTTGTTGCACTGCCTAGCTGCATGAATTCATCCAGTGTACATATGTACCTGTGCAGCTTTACTTTGGATTTTGTATTTGAATTTGCAGTATTGATTATTATTTTTGTATTTTACTTTGCCTCTGTTATTGGAATTGTAGTAAACATAATTTATACATATGATTTTACAACTGTTTTGCAACTGAAAAGTCTTCTTTAAATTGTAAAATTTTATTGATGGATACTCATTAAAATGGTATAAGAATTATATTAACAACTGTTTTGTGTTTTGATGCTCTCTGTACATAAATATATGTCTATTTATCTGTTTAATGGTGCTTGTGTCTTGCAATTTTGGATACATTTTAGAATAAAGTTTCATTTTGCAAGAAGTAGTTGTATTTTCACAAGCTGTGTCAAAAAACAACCCTTCTTCCATTAGCAACTAGGGTTATGAAAGAAGCATACAAATCTCTAAAACATCTGTAACTTCAGGCAATTATACATTTGTTTCAAGAATATATAACTATACAGTCTACAGAGATTCACAGCTATATATTGTATTTGATTTACTGCTGTAACTGATATCTGTATTTAAAAACATAATTTTGGAGGCATGTCACACAGGTGCCGACTCCATTAGTAAGAGAATATTTGTGAAAGTGTTAACAATGTTATGATTATCACATGAGCCTTACTTTCCAAGGAACAATAAAGCTCTCCAGTCATAGACACATATTTAAATATAGAAGGTATTTCAGTAGAAATCCAAAAGCCAATTCTCAGATACAGGCTTCTGTGGAATTTTGGTTCTTAATCAGACCTCCTTTGCTAGCCAAAATTTCTATACAATTTCTCACAGTAAATTCTAACTTGGATGAAATGCATATCTGGTGCAGTTACACTGTTAGTTTAGGGGGCTGCTAGCTGTCTGTGTGCTGTATGAGTGACTGGTATTTTCTGGTAGCTGTAATGGCTTTACTTTGCAGAAGATTTATTCACATCTAATATTGAACTCATCTTTTATTAATAAAATGCCTTACCTCTTCTGGCACAGTTCCTCTACAGGCATTGCACTGTGGCTTGCTCTTCGCAGTACTCATGAGATACACTACTGTGCTGCACAAAGCTTTTTTAAGTTAAACACTGCTTCAATTACAAATGCATGTTACTAGGAGATGCTAACCTGATATCTACTCTGGTTTCTCCATGTAAATGTGTTTAAAACAGTACTGCACCTGTTTTTACTGCTTCAGTTCAGCAGGAGAAGCCTCAAACCATTAAGCACAAATCATATATTGACAAAAACATTTTAAAACTGCATTAGCAAGCAACAGTTGTGAAAGGAGGTTCTGATTTCTTAGTTAGTTAACCAAACTTCTAAAGTTGAACTCTCCAGTTCACCACTGCTTCTCATTTCAAAGGAACTATTTCACCAAAGTCAGTGACTGAGTGATATATGGGTTTCAATCTGTAGGAGATAGGGCATCCTCCATTTGTTTTTGACCATTTGTTCTTTTTGCCACTGGAGGCATCAATGAAGAGAAATTCCATTATTCACAGAGATGCTTCCCAAAGACTGCCTTAGCCACATAGTGTTGGTCCAGCTACCTTCCTCTGGTGGTTATGCCAGAGGTGCTGCTATAGGCTACTGGGCCACAAAAGGAATTTTTCAGCTGGAAAACCATTGAAAAGTAGTGGTCCCCTCTGTGAACTTAGACCAGTAACTTAATTTCTCTTAATTTTTCAGATGTGAAAGGAAATACCTTACAGGTGTTTTCTGAGAACAAATACACTGAAGGCTGTTAAATACTCAGCTACTCAAACAGAAACTGTAAGAAGCTAAAGTAGCATAAGGGACTGCAGAGAAAGGAGTCACTGAACCAGCTGGAAAAGTCTGTTACCTCAGCAGACAGGGTCTAAGAAGAGGAGAAATGCAGCTTATGAAAGCACAGGCTTATATGGGAAAAGGGTGTTTTAGGCTGTGAGTTCCCTTACCTCACTCTCCAGGTGTGCAGTAGAAGCCATGTGCTTTACTCATTTGTATCCTGGGTCACCATTCCTGTTTTTGAAGGACATCAACTTCCGAAGGACATATTTCAAATTTCATCCTTCCCTTAGAAATCAAGAGGAATGTACAGCTCTGATGTGTGGTTCTCAATTACCAGCTTTCCCTTACCCCAGCAGAAGGGAGAAAAGTTACCTTTTCTGTTTCTTTAAAACTCCTCCATATAGGCTAAGCAGTCTGCTGACCAGTCACCCCAGACATGTACTCCTCCAGATACTTCAATAAGTTTTAGATGTGACTGGATTCAGATTTTACCATCTCCATGATACTCACATCTTTGTAGCTCCTAATCTCACAGCAGACAACAGATACATTATGGGCCATTATCCAGGACCTACAGTGAGAGAAGCTGATAGTGAGTTTTTGTCACTTGTATTGAGCAGAGAAGGAAGGAGAAAATACTGGCTGTGTGCTGTTAACAAACCCTATTCAGGTAGCAAGATTGAAGTATGCCACTGCCCCTCTTCTCAAAGAGTGTGTGTTTCCTTCACAGAAGCCACTCAAAGAAGGAAAGTGAAGTCAGTACAAACTTTTTTTCTGAAGCAGCAGAATAGAAATAAATCTAGGGAATAGCACAGCATGCTGATTTTCAGAGCCACAATTCTCTGGAATGTAAGTAGTGTGATGGCAACAGCCATCCTGTTGCTTGCTAAAAGAGCATGTGACAACGAAAAGAAATCTGCTATAGTGCAATGATAGTAACAGACCACATGGGAAGAAAATCCCTACTGCATTAAAAAATGCTATCTCTTTGAGGCAGGTTGGTTAAAATTCAGATTTTCCTGGCTGTTATGGGTTAAAACTGGATCTTTAAGAATGTTTAAATGAACAAGCATTCATGGTATAAATTCATTTCTGTATGTTTTTAATAAATAAAGGAAGACTGTCACTGGAATGGTGGGTAACCCATTGTAGCTAGATGATAAAGAGGAAAGGCTGTAAGGCAAGGCTACAGAAAACAGTCTTGCTGCTCTATTGAAAACCATACTACTTACAATACCCAGGCAGAGAGGACCTCAGAGTCAAATATAAGCTTTGCAGTCTTTCTTTAAAGACCATTTACAGGTTACACGCTGCTACCTTCCACCAACCAACCCTGCCTGAACAGCTGACAAGCCTAGACGATGAGCATCTAAAACTGCCCTCCTCTTGTGGCTGAGCCTTCGATAGCAATAAAGTGGTACCCATGGCAAAAGTAAAAAGTTGACCTTCCTGATCAATTCAAAAGCAATTGCTCTACTCTTCGTCAGCAGTGCTTATAGTTTCATAATTTGCAAGAGCTGCAATATGCTGCAGTACCTTACCTGCCATGTAAGGAGACTAAAGTAAGAGGAGGAGCCTTCTATAAAGACTCCAGTTATTAACACCTGAAGGAATACATGACTGGGGCCTTGGCCACCGAGGTAAGTCTAGCAGCAATGACAGTGGTTTGTGAGGCCACAGCACTCATCACAGAATCACCGACTGTTAGGAGTTGGAAGGGACCTGGAAAGATCATCTAGTCCAATCCCCCTGCCACAGGACTCTCTAGCCCAGGTCACACAGAAGTGCGTCCAGATGGGTTTTGAGTATCTCCATAGAAGGAGACTTCACAGCCTCTCTGGGCAAAATCATGGAATAGAATCATAGTTTATGTTGGAAGCGACCCTTAAAGGTCATCTACTCCAACCCGCCCTGCAATAAGCAGGGACATCTTCAACTAGACCAGATTGCTCAGAGCCCTAAACATCTTATCTGGAATGTTGCCAGGAATGGGGCATCTACTGTCTCTCCAGGCAACCTGCGCCATTGTTTCACCACACTCGCTGTGAAAAATGTTGTCCTCACAGCCAGTCTAATTCTGCCCTCTTTTAGTTTAAAGCCATTTCCCCTTGTCCTATCACAACAGGCCCTACTAAATAGTTTATCCCCATCTTTCTTATAGGCTCCTTTTACGTGCTGAAAGGCCGCAATAAGGTCTCCGTGGAGCTTTCTCTTCTCCAGGCTACAACTCACTCAGCCCGAGGTGGGAATGTGTCATCCCTGGGCTCACCTGCCAGTTGGTGACAACAGGAGGGAGCAAGACTCGAAAGCAAGGAAAACAAGACAGCAATCTGAGTCAGATTATAGATATCCCAGTGGCTATGTGCACGCCAAAACCCGCCAGCGGCACCGGCAAAGGCTCTGGGCGGCTGTGCATGGTGGTGGCTGGCGCCAGGGAATGAGACGGCCTGAGAGGTCCGCGGCAAGAGAGACTCCGGCGGGCGATGGCAGCGGGGCCGTAAAAACCGGCCTCGACCGCGCTGTCACCCTCCTTTCCTCTGCCAGGACCGCATTTCCTCTGCGGTGCCCTCTACGCGGGCCCCCCCTCTCAGCCCGGCGGCTCCTTCCTGCCCCTTCGCAGCTACAGCGGACGGGATAGCCCCACTCCACCTCAGCCCTGGGCGCTGGGGCGGGACCGACCCGCCCCAGCCCGGTAAGCAGCGCAGAGAGGCCGGGCCGCGGCTAGTGGGGTTGCTTCTCCGTGTCCGGGAGGGGCGTAGGGGGGAGCCTCGGCCGCTGCTGTCCCCCCGACTCCTGGCACCATGGAGCGGCGCGAACCGGTGGCGGGCGGCGATGTCTGCATGTGCCAGACCATCTTCCCGGCCCACGCCAACCACCACGGAGAGCTGAGCTCCGGGCAGCTCCTGAAGTGGATGGACGCGACCGCCTGCCTTGCAGGTAGAGAGGGGAGCCAGCGGGCGGGTGAGAGGGCGCAGTGGGGCGGTGGCTGGCGAGCAGAGTTGTCTCAGGGACGCGTGATGCCCTCTCCTCAGAAACGCTCCTTAAACTTGTCGGATTTTAGGGGCAACGTCTCCTTTCCTGAAATCCCGTAGCCCCGTCTTGGTATTTGCCGATGACAGACGAAATTTTGTCCCCTGAGGAGGTGGGGGGTGGGGGCAAAGGGCTTGAGGGTAAGTTTCCGGGGGAGGAGGGTGTGAGATTTGGGGTTTCGGGTTAGGAAGAGGCATCAAGAGAGTGAGAAAGCTTGTGGGGCTGGAGAAGAGTCACAGAATCATTACGGTTGGAAAGGACCCTCAAGATCATCTAGTCCAACCGATAGCCCTAAACTACTCACATCTCAGGGGAGACCAAAGAAAGGGGTAACAGGGGCAGAGGATGAGGTGAATTAAAAGAGAGGAGCAGAGGTTAGAAACAGAAGAACCATAGAATCATGGAACTGTTATGGTTGTAAGAAACCTTTGAGTTCATCGAGTCCAACCATTAACCTAACATGTTCCCAGGTACCATATCAACAGATTTTTTTGAACACTTCAGGGACAGAGTCTCCACCATTTCCCTGGATAGCCTTTTCAATGCTTGATAAGTCTCTCAGTGAAGAAATTCTGCCTAGTACGTAATCTGAACTTCCCCTGGTGCAACTTGAAGCCAGGAGGGAAAAGAAAGAAAAATACTAATTTAAGAAAAAAGAAAAAGGGACAACCACAAGTCCAGCCAGTGTGCAGAGCGCTCTGTGGCTGGTGCAGCTCAGCTTGGAAAACTTTTGAAATCTCCTCAGCTAGCTTCTGGAAGCGAAAGCCACATCTAAGGCACTGAGAAAACCCAAGGCTTTGCCATTTCTGCTGTCAGTGAGCTCTGTTCCAAGTACAGCTGCATACATTAGCAGCCCATAATGAGCCTTGCTGAGAGCTGAGGGTATATTTGGGGAACTCGTGTCTGGATGGCATCTCCATGCGACATGGTGCACTTGCTGTGTAGGTGTGTCCCACACTTAGTGCAGCTTTGCATAATCCCCTTTTCCTATATAGAAAGAGTGGGGATCGTGGAGATCTTGTTCCACGTGATAACCCAGAAGCTACCTAGCATGCAGCAAATTCCCGGTATGACCATACTTTTTGTTGAGATTTATTTTAGCATGAAGGAGTCACTTGATTTCAGCCCTTCAGTGACTGACCCCTTAACAATGGCTTTTGCAGAGGGACTCTGAACTGATCTCAGCAACCCCTGGACTTGAGTCCCTGCTCTAAAGTGGCTCAGCGTCAGCTGATAAAATGGTCTCTCCTCCCTGGACTTCTGTTAAGCTGTGATGATCTTCATCAGCTGCGAATCTGCTACTGGAGCCCACTTTCACAATTAGTTTTACTTGCTTAGGCTTAGGGCAGCAGCAGTCATTCATGCCACAAGGCTAATCCTGTTGCACACGAAGGGTTTTTAACGTCTTTCCTTGCTCTGCTTTTAGTGTCACAGCAAACTCAACATGGCAGGCAGAGATTTGTTTGGCTTTACTATCTCACACATCTAGTGCAGTTGCAAGCTCCTGGGCTTTGCACCCTTCTCATTTCACATCCTGGTGCTTTAGGTGTGATCCACCTGGCTAGCTGCTTCTTCACTTTCGTGGCTATTTATGACTATCACTATCTTACTCATCATCTTGACCTATCACAGTGGCAACTCCAGCCCCTTAGTCGTCAGTGACCTCTTCCCTTTCATCAGAGTTTGCTGTTTTTGTGATAAGTGCCTTCACGTGTTTTACCCTCATATTTTCAAAGGGAACTCCTCAGATACTGATACAACTCATGCACTATCCTCTAATTCCTCCAAACTTTAGCTTGCAATGGCAATTAAAAATGTTGGGCTACTTGGGAGCAATAATTCCTTTCTGTTGTTCAGTGCTATTTTCTAGCTTCCCTGCCGGTCCTTTCTTTTGCCTCTTCCCACTCAGGAAACCTTTTGGAGCAGGGCTTCCCTGTGTTTATACAGCTCCTAGTGTGGTGGAGATTTAGCCTCTGACTTAGAACTCCAGGTGCTGTGATCAAATAAGTACTAAATCACAGTAACTTCCTGTGAAAAGATGGCTATTGGGCTATTAACAGTAAAGAAGATTCTTACCTCTTCCAGATTAACTCGCACAATTAATACAAACAGTACATTATTTTTTATAACCAAGTGCATCCTAAGGAGGTGAAAAACACAATTCAAATTTTAGTGAAACTATTTTACAGTAAGCAAATACTTGGCTTTGATTTTTTAAGTCTTATTTGTATTTGGTTTTATTTAATTCCTACAGTTTTTAGTACCACACTGGCAACATGTACTTAACTGCTTTCCACTGCTGCAACCATGCTAATAAGCCAGTAGATACTTCTCCTGTGCCTGAGAATCCTCAACTAACATAAAAATTCCACACTGGTTTAACATGGCCAATATTCACAACATCCTGTTTTGAGGGAGACTGCAGAGATTTTTGTAGGCTTGTTAATGCTTTGTGACTCTTTTGTCCTGCAGTGTGCTTGTTAGCACTCGTATCAGAATGTTAATTTTTAGAAAAAGACCTTAAATAAAGCTTTTCAAACTGAGTAAGATCATTGTAATAATCTGTTCTCATCTGCTGATGTTACTCTTATTTCATGATAAATATTAACTTTGATCTTACTTTGACTCTTTTTTTTTTTTTCCCTTTTTTTAAGGGTTCCACTGCAGACTTTAATTAGGGTGATCAAAAGGCCACCTGAAAAGTACTGTGTTTCATCTCTGTCTCTCACACATAAGTGTATAGGTGGATGGCTTGCTGCAAGTGCAACATGGTTAATTGTGTGTCCATGTGTCTCTTTTGAAGCTGAGAAGCATGCTGGTGTGTCTTGCGTGACAGCATCTATGGATGACATACAGTTTGAAGAGGCTGCCAGGTACAAAACCAGCTAACAACAGTCAAATGTTTAATTCTAGAGATTCTTATTTGGCAGAGGTAAACTGAGGCATTATAAAATCTGAGATCGCAGGCCAGTGAACTCCCACAGTCAAAGGATTAAGTCTCAGAATTGCTGTTTTTGATCTGTGATAGCCCAGCCCACCTAGAAAACAGGTCAGTGTCAGAGGTCAAAAATAAACTTTATTTACTTTGACTTCACAACCTAGATGCCAGGTGAGAAACTGATGGCCCAGTGATCTTTGACTTTAAGTGAAAGCTGCAGGCCATTACTCATCTCTGGTAAATAAGGAATACATACTTACAACAGTTACTGTATGCCTTTTTTAATCCTGCAAGTGCTCTTTCAGTTTATTCCTTCCCATCTCTTCCTTTCAGCTCTTTTAAAAAAATATGTTCATGTAACAAACCAGAAATGTTTTGCAGTTGTGATCACTGAATATTGAGTGAGTCTGCAAGATAATAGTGGCTTAATTTTTGTTTTAACCATTTGTCATGATTTTCCAAGGGATAAAAGACACTGTAAGAGGAAATAGCACATTTAATCCCAAGCCATATTTAACAGAAACTTAAAGCTATTACTTAGTAGTTTTTGTGTATTTTTACACCTTGCAGTCTGGAAATTAATGAGTGGTTAGATGTGATGGACCTGGTTACACAGACCATTGCACATGCAGTTGTCCTGATGGTGTACCAAGCAAAGCTGTCTGTCAGATGTAGAGCTGATGTCAATTTAAAACCGTTTGCAGTGTATCTGTGTAAAGTAGGCATCTGCTTACACTTCTGGACATCAGATTGTGAAAGTCGTGGCCATGGGGATGAGAACTAGAACAGTAACAAAGAAGTGAACGTGATCACACTGAATCTACAACTCAAGAGAATTTCATGGTCTGTTTTACAAATTTTTAGAAGTGTTTGTCCTGCCTGTAATTGTTCTTTGTCTTTAATTTTATCCTCAGGAAAAAGTCCATCTGTGAAAACTGTATCAGAGTCCTACAAATTAAGTCAGGATAATATTTTTCTTTCAGGCATAATATTTCAGACTTCAATAGCTTCAGAGGAATCTTCTCTCTTGTTTCTGAGAGCAGAACAGAACTTCTACAGTATAAAGAAAATATTTTTCTTTCCAAATTTTTTTCTAAGTAGGTCTTAGATTCTCCTTCTACTTGTGGTGCTAATGTTTCATTTTTAAAAAGAATGTAGGATACAAGCATAGTAACAGTGAAGTGATTTCAGTAATTACTGTTCAGCTTCAGGTCGTCCCTATCATCCTCTTTGTAGCTTAATGTGTAACTTCCTAAACTTTGCCAGATCTTGTTGATTATAAAAATACCTTGGATTAATAATAGAGCTCTTGTTGCATGCTATAAGGTTTCATTCACCTAATTCAGGTTACCAGACATTCTGTAAGGATTAACTCTTCTGTGCATGTTTCTTTTCAGTTGACATGGAAACAGATTTCCACAAATCTATATATTGCAAGCCTCAGTTTATTTATTTATTATGAGAATAAATAAATTATTCTTCCTTGTCTTTTAATATGTAGCAGTTCAGTTTTAGTAAGAACATTTGATTTTATATTACATATTTGAATTTTGTTGGTGAATCGTATCCAGTTCATTCTGAAATATTTCAAAAGCTTTCTGTCAGTTACAAGTGAAAGTTAGAAGTGGTGTCCTGTGACTTCTGTCCTTACATATCTATTTAAATGCCCAAAGCAGATCAGCTTTCTTGGCTTAAATAAGTCAGTTTGTCCAAAGTCAGAATACACGATGCAGTGTAAAACATTCCACTCTGATGCACCTCCTGAAAGTTTTTCCCTATCATATTATCTGACCATCTCAGTTCTGACATCTTTATTTTCTGATCTGGCTGTGTACCTTAGAGGACCACATTTTCTACAATGTAATGTGAGTCCAGCTGCATAGACTGCTTGTAGCACTAGGGGAGATGTCAGCCAGTCAGGAAATCTAACTTCTGTGGAGTCCAGACCTGCCTCATTGTGGAACTAGTGTCTCAAGCTGTGTGAGATCACATCCAGCTTTGTTATGTTCCCATCCTCCACTTTTCTCAAAGGCAGACAGACACAGACTCACCTCTCTCAACCTCTCTTACGCAATGTTCTCGCACAGAGGAGTAGAGGTCATCAGGGAGGTGTCTCTGACAAAGGTGAAATAAACAATCTTTGTACAGAAGAACAGTGATCTACAGTAAGCCTGAGATCAAGACCTCTGCAGTCCCTGCTGGAACCTTATGGACAATCTGGCATCATGATGTTCTTGACAGAGACCCTGAGGTCCTCTGCAGGAATATCTAGAGGCTCTGGACTCTCCTTCTTTCAGCAAAAGCCTCACACTCATTATCAGCATGTGTCATGTTCGATCATAGACATGTAATTAATATATTCTGTCTTTTTTTCACCTTATACTTGTTACCTCTACTGCTCTGTTATTGTAATCCTCTTGGGAATTATATGACAGGTGCAGAGTTTTCAGAAGTGTTTCAGGGTACTTGACTGAGTTCCATCTCTGAGATTTCTAAACCCTTTTTATGAAACCATAATGTTAGCTGTGTTGTAGTTCTGATCATATTTTCCTGGTGGCTCTCTTAACTGTGCAGTTTAGAACTAGTACATTAATGATTCTACTTTCTCTCTACCATGAATGGGGGGAAAAAAAAGCTCCTTTTGAATACATTCTTCAAAAGTTGATGAGGGCTGTGTATATGCAGATTGTCTTAATTCTTTCCTCTAACCATTCTTCCCCCTGTCTACTCAAAGGCATTGACTTGTATTCTTGAAAGTGACTGAGAAACTTTCTGTGTTGTTCCTGTCTGGTACTGTTAGGGAACAGGTTTCCTATTCCCCATTGTACTGTTTTGTAACAATTACTTTGAATTCTGATACCAAGAGATGCAATTTAAGAAAGCCTTACCTTTAAATGCTGAAAACCTTTTTTTTTTTTAAAGAAACTGGGATCATAACTCTGCCAAATCCTTAGCTGTAAATGCCTATTTCATAGGTTCTCAAGTGGTCTGAGTTATATTTTGCAGTCTCAGATGTAGCCAGCTGAGTCGACTACTCTGAGACTGATCTTTAGCAGTTATAAGTCAGCCTAAATTCCCTGAAGGCAGTGCCTGACACCCAGTTATTTTGGCTATGGTTCTTACTTAATATGCACATAATATTCTTTTACTGCTCTACTAAATAAGACAACTTTAGGTGAAACTGCCTTCTTTCCACCCTTTCAGTATTGTCTTGTGTTAGGATATTAGGGGTTTGAAAACAAAGGTTACTCTTATAATCATCACATAACAAATACTTCAGGAATTCTAGAAGGAAATAAATTCTCATTTAAATTTGATTCTGTATAGGTAAAAAGGTAGAATTCTGCTTAGGTGGTCCATGTAGGTAAATGGGGAAGAGTAGTTGTTCAGAGGTATGCTGTTAGGACAGAAGGGGCGTCCCTGTTCTTGGCCAGAACTTGTGAACTCTTTCCTCATCCATCAGAAATGTCAAAGAGCACTTTTTGTCTGGGATTATTTCCTCATAAGCTTGTATCTCCATGCTAGAGAACATACATGGAGTGTATCTTGTGCAGTTTTGCAGCTAGATATACTCAGTATGGTGTGCCTTTGAGCAAAAAAAGTACCTAGGCCAAAATTTCTTGGGAGCCCTGGAGTGCACACCTGATGTCATACAGACATCAGTAAGGAGAAGGAATGCAAGTATTAAGCTTGTGCACTTTTCTGAGTGACTAAAATAATTTTTGAGCCTGAAGTATGACTGATGAGTAACAGTGCTAAACCCTTTTCAATGCATTTTCTGTATAGTATGGGACACACTTCCTGATTCATGAGATTTTCTTCACTACTATTTGGAAAACATAGAGAGGCAGTTTCAAGCCCTCATTAAGCTACATAATTACATGCTAAAAGATGTTACTCTTCTTAACAGGGTTGGACAAATTATTACCATCAAAGCAAAGGTGAACAGAGCATTCAAAACCAGTATGGAGGTAAGAGATCATCATTTATTCTTAACCATATATAAACAACGGAAGAGAGGTGGGAGTAGAGGAATGCAACATGGGTCCAGTCTTATTTGTTTCAGAAGGAGCTTTGTAGAGATATGTAAACAATAACACTGCCTAATGAAACTCTGGTTTCATAATGTGTTTTATAATTACATGTTTCCTGTAAAATAATCCATGTCAAAATAGAAACTAGACCCTGAGGACCTTGGCAGATATAATGGACAGGTTGGGATCACAGAATCACAGAACGTTAGGAGTTGGAAGGGACCTTGAAAGATCATCTAGTCTAACCCCTCTGCCACAGCAGGTTTCCCTAGACCAGGTCACACAGAAGCGCGTCCAGACGGGTGTTGAATACTTCCATAGAAGGAGACAGGTGGGTTGGTCCAGTCCAAAACTATTAAACTCTAGCCAGTCTTTGGATCAGAGCTAAGATCTGCTGAATAGGTGGAGTTCTAAGTGTGTTTTGAACTTCTGATACAAAAATATTTACCTTGTATGTGTATATGTTCTTACTCTTCATATTGTAACAAGTATGCAGTGCATTCCCTAATCACTTACTTGAAATCAGAATTGAACATTAAGAGTACTTTTCTGTGTATTGTGCCCATGTCCAATTCTCATTAATATTAATGGAAGTGATGCATGTCACAGAGAATGTTTTCCAATAGGTTCTAAAAATTAGAAGACAATCAGAAGCTTTGATGCATATCTCACAGGATTAAGTACGTATTTCGCCTTTAAGTGTTTCATTGTATTTAACACATTTATGCGCACTTTTTTCTCATATAGGTGTTAGAAAGATTCAGATAGGGACTCCAAATGGCACACAAGTGAAAAGAAAGAGATAGCCATAAAACTAAAAGGAAATCTAAGTATCTTTCTTATTTCTTTTTTTACCTTACAAGTGATGCTAAACCACATAGACGTTGTTGTACTAAAAAGCTTTTCAGAGCTCAGTGAATGTTGTGATGTTCTTGTGTGTCCAGAGATGTGTAAGTGACAGCAGAACAGACTTTTTTACCTTTTTTCTTGTAGAGTTAAGAGACTGGATGTTATTAATTTGATAAAACACCACACCATTTTGTCTCAACTCAGCTGACAGTAATGTAAATACCTTTTTTGTCTCCTTTCTCCACTACCTCCTTTCTTATAGGTTGGCATCAAGGTTACAGTACAGGATGTTTTGACTAATGTTGAAAAAATTGTGAGTGTGGCATATGCAACATATGTAGCCAAACCAGTTGGTGCTGAAAAGGTATTCTTTCCGTTTTCCTCTATGCTTGAATTTGCTGGGACTGAGTTTCTGTGAAACTTCCCAGCTTTACTGGTAATGAAACACAGGAAAATTTTCTTACCTGTTTGTTCTGATCAGTAATAGGAAAACAGCGTGAAGTCCAGACTGTTTGGAGATAGTTATTTTTTTCCCATATCTCTGCTCAGAAGTTGTTAGGCTTTTTTTACTGTTTCTGCTTTCTCTTGACCCTTTGCTAGTAGTAGAACTGATGTCTTTTTAAGGACAACAGTGTTGACAGAGGCAAACACTGGAAGAGAGGTACCCCTGCACCTCTCTTCTCTTTTCAAAAATGAATTTATATACGTCTTGAAACCTGCAAAGGTGCTGAAGGTGGGATTTTTTATCCTTCACTCCCCCTTTTGAGGAGGTTGTTCAGACATCGCTATTCAGATAAAGACATTATTTTTAAGGTAGCTTCCAGTCTAAACTAATTACTTGCCATTTCTGTTAATTAGTTTTCATGCCAGTACTGTTTCTTCTCCCCAGAGTTTGGGCCCCAGAAGTATTTAGAAATCATTTACAGTACTGTTTGGCTTTCACATTGTTGTGCTGTACAAGCAGAGTACTTTTGAAGCTTCCATATGAGAAAGGCCAAATACTCCTCAGATCATCTTAATAAACTCCCTTTGTACGTAGGATTCTACTTGCTTGAACATGAGTGACTAGAATAATTTATCTGACTTTACTGTCTCACTGACTGTGTTATGACAGTGTCTCTGCCTTTTTAATATCCACTGCAGATAGGCAGAGAGTAGTAATCCCATGAGCAATTCGTATATCCAGTCGTTTATACTTTTATCTTCTGCAGTGACATATTACAGTTTGCAGAAAAAACAGATTGGAACAGTTTTACCAAAACTAAAACCCAGCTTGTCTCTGAAATGTTAATGGTTAAGGATTGTTTATTATTTGTTTGATATGATATCCATTGCATCCACCCATTTACATTTGGCCTGATTTCCAGGAGGGTTAATTCAGGAATAAATTGATGATTATTGACTAAGATTAGACTAAAGACAGAAATGCCTTAGAGGGATTTTGAGAATCCAGTTCCATCACAAATTAAATTCCATCAGAAATTAAAGCCTTGAAGAAATTCAAGAACATTTTTCAAATTCACTTTTCTGAACCACTGCTACTAAAGTTGTGTAGGGAGTGACAGTATGCGCTCACCAGCTTAATCTTTCAGTTGGGCCATCTGGAAAAAGCTAGGCCGCTCTTGAGGAGTGCCAGAAAGGAGGCAAGGAAACTGAAAGGGGGTTTGTGTGAGAACTTGGTGACTGAGAAACATCAGCATGACTCCAGGACACAAAATGTTGAATTTGTCTGTGTTGCAGTGCTTCTGCACTGTCTTAAACTGTGTGTGGTCTCATGGATGTTTGTTTTTAAAAGTCAAAACCACCCTGTCGTTTTTACAAGTTATTTAACAAACATCACACATTTTTAACAAATTATTAAAAAATATTTAGTTTTAACAAATTAGTCTGAAAGGATAATGCAGAATATCTTGAACTTTAACTCTGTGCTTGTTTGTATTAATAGAGCCTGTCATCTTGGGCAGCTGATAGCGAAAGATTGTAGAAAATGCTGATGCCATTTAAGTTCAAAGTGTACTTTGCTGTGATTATGGTATTCAGAACCTTTTTTGTTGTTACTGTTCATTTGCATAGATTGATTTAGAACCTGTAAAGCTTCTGTCTACAGAAGATCACCTGGAGCATACCCTGGCTATTGAGAGAAGAAGAATCCGACTAGGCTATGAAGAGGTCTTTCAGAACCTAATGCAGGAAACTAATAAGGAAGGTGATTACTGTGGTCAGCATATGGAACAAATGACTGGAAGAGAGGGCAAAAGCAGATAAAACATCTGAGTAGAGTGCCTCGAGGTTGTGGTGCCATGCAGAAAAGTGTGTGCCAGATTTGTGGGTGTGTATAAGAGAGTTGTTCTAATGGAGTGGTATTTCTTTGTCTTTCATAAATTCCAGATTTCAAAATGCAGTATTGAAGGTGAAGCATGCATTAGTTAGATATGAAATGCAGATCTTCATATAAGTTATGCGTGTAAGGTTTAAGAGTTCGCAAAGAACTTTGCAATAAGGTGATAAAGTCTTGTGACACTAACTGTAATGTAGATAGAAGAATAAAATTCACTCATGTTTGTGGATGTGTCTTAGCAAGAAAACTTTGAGAACTGTGTTTATGCCCTGAGATCATTCCCAGCAACCAGGAGAAGCTTCTGTACATGGAGGTCAAAACAGGTAAAAAAACGCAGAACAAAACGCATAAAGTCCTCATGACCAAATTAGAAACACTGAGCAAGAAGCAGGTTTATATTGATTTCTGATAGTAAACTCTGGAAGACAGTTGTACTCAGAACTTGCTGTGTTTCCCTGCAAAATAAATTATTCACTACAGTGAAGAAATACGCTCGTCTTTGGAAAATCTAAGCCGTAACTCCATGTGTAGACCAACGAACATGATGTGATTTTACTAAGGAAAAATGAAACCTATTTTAACTTTAAATTCTAATCTCAACAATTTAATAAGACTGTGTAGAAAGAGACTTGTTTGCTACAGGAAGACAAGTTATTTGTCTTCATGGTAACTGTCTCACTGGAGACAGCTTACTACCATGAAGGACAAACCAGAGGTTGATGATTTTGGTTTCCACTGCCTTGCCTGGAAATTTCTTCAAAGGATATTATTGTTAGCCCTAATTCATCTCCTTAAGGAAGCAGAGAAGGCAAAACAGGGGAAAAAAGAAGAAAATATTTTATGTAAAGGCTGCCAGGTAGCAAAATAGGTATAATTCATATCCAGAAAGTGAAGTTTGTCTTCTGAGTGGATCTTATGCAACAACTTAAGTAGGTCCAAAGTACAAATTAGTGAAATGTGTCCACACATATATATAATCATAAAGTTAGTTAATTATGGCAAAAGTAAAAAGTACAATTCAGGTCAAGTAGCTTCTAGCACTTTTTAAATGACAGACATCATCTTATGCCTAAATCTATTCTTGTAAAATATAACTGAGAAAACAAATATTGAAGTGAGGAGGTGTGGCTAAACATTTGAAAATAAATTGAAAATGCTTAGATAATGGGTGATGGTTATTGATTCAGATTTGTATTTCTCTCTTTTGTGTGTTTTATATTATCTCTGGCAATCCCAGGGTTTGTAACAGGCTATGAAATAGCCATGTCATATTCTAACCTTAATTAGATGCATTTGCACAGGTGCCTATCCTATCGTACATGGTGTTCAAAGTCTATGAAAGATGATTAAAGGACTGGAGCACCTCCCCTACGAGGAAAGGCTGAAACGGTTGGGGTTGTTCAGCCTTAAAAAGAGGAGGCTTTGAAGGGATCTCATAGCTGCCTTCCAGTACCTAAAAGGGGACTATAGGATAGAAGGGGAGAGACTTTTTAGATTCTCAAACTGTGATAAGACAAGGGGAAATGGCTACAAGCTACAAGAGGGGAAATATAGGTTAGAGATTAGGAGGTATTTCTTTACCAGGAGGGTGGTTAGGCACTGGAACAGGTTGTCCAGAGAGGTTGTGGATGCCCCATCCTTGGCGGTGTTCAAGGGCAGGCTGGATGTGGCCCTGGGTGACCTGGTCTAGGGATTGGCATCCCTGCCCATGGCGGGGGGGTTGGAACTAGGTGATCTTTAAGGTCCCTTCCAACCCGAGTCATTCTATGATTCTATGAAAGACATTCAAATAAGTGATAAACTGCTCTGACAATATCCGTAAGAGGTCATGCATAGCAATCATGAATAATCACAAGCCCATACTGAGGCTGTTGACTGCTGACATTCACAGCTAGCCAAGTTTCACAGTAACTGCTTTTGACACAGCTTCTTTAAAGGATATAGCGAAGGCTGGGAAGGATCATTGTGCTGTGATAAGATTGCAGGGTGCACCATCCCCCACCTCTTGCGTCTCTTCAAAGAACAGCAAATCTTCAGTGTCTTGCTTCCCTTGTGAAGAACAGAGGTCCTCTGTGTCTTCTTTTTTTCCCTTCTTTTCTTTGTATCTGAAGCAAATTGCACACCTCAGTAACAGTATTTTCTTCTTGGCTATCAAGAGTTACAGCTGAAATAATTGATTAATATATTGATGCTGTATTTCAGTCACTTTTGAAGAGAAAGATGCAGTTTCAACTGACCTTACTCATGTACAGAGTATTGAGCTTGTCCAGCCTTCTCATGCAAACCACCACGGAAACACTTTTGGTGGCCAGATCATGGCTTGGATGGAGACAGTGGCAAGTATTTCAGCAAGGTACTTTTCTACATCACAGCCTTTGCATATGGTTCTAAGTAGATGTCATATTAGAACACTAAGAGTTTCACAGGGTTTTATTTTCTGAAAATTAGAGACCCAAATTTTGAAGCTTTTCTTCCTCAGATTGCAGGAGGCCTTTGAACTATTATATGGTATAGTTCCCACAGTATGCCACACCACTGTGGGAGTCAAATCTTCTGTTACAAATGCAGACCCTAAGGCAAAAGAGGCTGTGTTGTCCTTCTGAGAATCGCTGCAGAAAGTTAGCATTGGACACAGGAGTAGGAACTTTGCCTCCTTGTGATTGACGTAGTGTTTTAAAGACAGAGTTAGTTAACTTAGGATAAAACTAATTCTGACCCTATATCAATTGTTATCCAAAAATATACAGCCTTCTAAGTGTTAGTCTACACATCCTTATGCCAGAGGGGAGAACAAGTCAAGAGAAGAAGAATCAAACGGAACAGGTTCTGTTTTGTTGGTGCACACACAAGACTGGATGTGACCCTTGCCGAGGGTCACTTAACCTTTCAGTCTCTCAGAGTCCCACATCCTATGGGCTGTATTATTTTTAGCAGTTTAAAGGGCTCTGACATCTTCAGGTAGTAAGTGTGATGTATTATTGTGACACTGCCTAGCATTGCTTCTCAGTATGGCCTGGACATACAATACTTTTAATTTCTCTTCCCCTGGAATCACACTGTTGTTTTTCTCCCTGCTTGTTCTTGGACTCTATACAAAGCTTCTTTGTAAGCAACTCTTGAGTTGCAGTTTGAATTCTCCTTGCATACCAAGTGACCTAATTCACTTCAGGGATGTTAGATATGTTTTTGCTTTTTAACTTTAATAATTAAAAGACTTCCCTATTCATTATTCATATAGTTTTGATTTGTAGCCAGTAGTTCTACTGATGACAACAGATTTTCTGTAGTGGTTGGATAAACAGCTTGCTTTAGTAACATTAGAATGCACTAACCTTACCCAGTGTGTAATTTCATTGGCTTCAAAGGGATTATTTCAGATTTCTGCCATGTTTTTGTTTGATAAATTGTACCTAGTGAGAGTCACATTTATGTTTAAAAAGAGAAGGGAAAACACCAGCAAACCAAGTACTGAAAAAAATTGTTTGAAATAATGAATGTCAAACATGATTTGTCATGTTGAAACCTTCAGGAATAATAGCTGGTGGCAGAGGCTTGCTGAAAACACAGATTTTGTAGTGTATGGTTGAGAAATAGCTAGTCTCGCTACAAATCTTTTGTGAGGCTGCTCACAGTTAGACCTGAGCTTTGAAGGTGCCAGTTAAGAGTTGCTATGTCCACAAACTCTGATGAAGTAATGGAAGAGGAGAGCTAACCCTTGATAAATAAGTTTCTAACATAGTTTTAAAGGTTGCAGACCATCCTTCTCCCTTCTCTCCCCCACCATTTTTTTGGCTAGACAGTAAACAAAAATCTGGCAGGTAGCAATGAAGCCATTTGAATACTAGTAATATTAATTTGAACTGAATCTATACTTTCTTATTTCTTTCACTTGCAGTGAAAGCATTCAAGGCATACTTTTCCAGGAAGAACTTAGGCCAAATTTGTCTTTTTTTATCTCTTATTTTCAGTAGTAATGTGTTTGTGTCTTTTTAGTGACCGTTGCAAATAAGATCACCATTTTGCATTTTAAATCAGAAAAGCACATTATTCTTAATGAAATTACAAAGTCATTTAAATGTATTAGTCTATTAAAAAGACCCACCAGTCAATTCATTACCTACAGATAATTGTGTGCGTTTAACAATACTGGTACATTAGCTTGCAGAGTGCAGTTGAGTTAAAAGCTAGTAAGATTACAAAGTTGTTTTTCTGAGTTTAAAAACTGCACAATGAAAAATCTGCTCTCAGATAGCATTTGTGATTCTTACTGAGGAGTTTTGTAGATGTGCATGAGGACAGAGCATGCTTTTCAAAGTTTAAATATTGTGATACATTGTTTTCTTTTCATGTGGGGCACAGAGATACAAGTGAAAGGTGGGACTACGTTTAGAACTGCTGAAGAAACCCAATTTTTACCCACTCTGGAGAGCTTCCAAAGTAGATCTCAATTCCACAAATCCTTAACCTGTATCTGTAGTGCACGTTTTTTTTCTAGTGTGTCTGTGAAGGTTAGAGAAGTGACAAGTTGTTGAAATTCCCTAGTGTAGCTGACACAGTATTGCAGAACTTTCTGTTTAGGAGCGTAGCTGGGTTTGGTCAGGTGTTTATCTGTTTGTGCATTCTGCTGGTCCAAAGAGCATCTTTGTTAATACAGTCATGGGAGGGTACTTGTCTGGCATGTACAATCTTCAGTTTTACCGGGGTAGCTACAGGCTATTTCACAAGCAATTCGCGGAGATCTAGTAGGACAACCCAGCTGAACCTGACTGCATGTAACTGAACACGGAGTAGGATCAGGTCTGAAATAAGACAAGACAGATGAGCAGATGCACTATGCAATTGGAACTACAAAGGGAACAGAATTACTAACATTTGTATGTTTATAACACTATTGTGCCCTCAGCTTTTGAAATTTAGCCAACAGTTCTGTTTCTGAATTGGTAAGTGATCAGTTCAACATCTTTCTATTCCTTTATATGTGCAAATATGAGTTTCCCAGCTTAGTACCGGTAGCAAACTGCATGTAAAGCAGACCAAATTAAAAAAGAACCAAATCCAACTATGCATTTGGCAGTTACATGAGTGTTTTTTTATTCTTATTTCATATAACACAAGCAGAAAACATCTGACAAACAAGCAACATGTACAAATATTAAGACTATGTAGACTGATATTGCTTTACTTGAACACTGCTTCTGGTGCTCAACCTTTCTGCTCAGGTTTCTTTTAATTGTTTAAAGGCTTTACGATCTGGCATTTTTATGTCCTGGGCAATATCCTACTCCCCATGCAGTCATACAGAAATTAATGAAACTCTGTGAAGTAAGTGGTTACTCTGTAGGTAAGGGATTCATGGTCTGGCTCCAAAAGAAGGTAGTATCAAGCAGTGAGAATTAATTAGTCAGTGTTTGTAAAGTGTGTTGAAAATGAAACAGCATGACATAAGTGGTATTATTATGTTTGAAGCTTGAACTACATGCTGTTGGAGCTGAACATGTTCACTGCATTTCTGTGGGTTATGGAACACGTTAGTGTAATGTAGTGATGGTGCAAACCTTGTTGCTTCAGTCACTGCCCACTTCAAACCTGACAAAGGAGGTTCTTTAACACAACTGTATATTTTACTCTCTGTCTCTTGCTTTCTTTTTCAGCCGCCTTTGTCGTTCATATCCCGTCTTGAAGTCAGTCAATATGTTTAAATTCTGGGGACCATCCGTTGTGGGTGACCGCCTTGTCTTCAATGCAATTGTCAACAATACATTTCAGAACAGGTAAAGCTTCCCATCTGCTTGTCTTTCTTGACTTCTTCAGCACCAGCCCAACTGTGGCTTTTGGTTTCAGCTGTCAGTAGGGTTTGCATTACTGAATGGATTATTTTTCAGCTGGAGCTTTGAGGGGTATGTCTATAATTGTCTATGTGTGAGTGTTTTGAGTTTTCCAGGTGAAAGTTTTTAAAAATTGTCTTTCACTCTCATTTTAAAAACCATTTGCAAGCAAATGCCAGTCCTGCAAACTCAGAACATAAATATCGCTCTGAAATTCAGGGATTTCCAAGAGATGAGTTGGTCCCACTGCTTTGATCCTTCAAAAGACTACTCCAGCTTGCTGCCAGGATCTTCCTGTCTCAGCATCCATTGGCAGATCTGGGTTCTGTTTGTTGCTGGTTCTGGCAAAAGTCACATTTTGTTTGTCACATTTTTTCTTCCAAGTATGAGTTAGGGTGTACACAGAGGTGAGGCATTGCCTGTTGCAGTTTCAGCTAAATGGCTACAGACCATGCTGAAATTTTATCTTTAGCCAAGTATATGGTCACTTGACGTGTGAAACATAGTTTTTGGCACACTGAATGCCCGCTTCTAGAATTAATGGTGCAACTGTAAACCAATCTTGCACGTATCCTATCTGCTAATGGTTACTCTCTCTGTTTCCCATGCATGCTCTCATCTCTGCAGTTCTAAGGCTGCTGTTGTGTTTGCCTGACAGAGAATGACACTGCTCTAACCTTTGACAAAGAGATACCACTTCTCTGCTAGGCTGTTTCTTCCACCTACAGGAATGACACTTGGGGCCAAAAGTCACTTGGGTGTGACACAACTTACATGGAGCCCTATTCCAGCAGAAGAAGTTGTAAGAGGTGTAGCGAAACAAACCACAAAAAGGCAGAAGCTAAAGTAGTTCCTCCTCCACATTCTATACACAGGACAAATGTTATCCTGGCATTGCTGGTTTATGGCTGTTTTCTTTGTAGGTGTATTTGGTCCCTGCAGAATGCCTTCAGGGCATGAATTACTTTCATACTATGCTTCTGCTGAATGTCAAATCAATATCATCCTGTTCACTCTTTCTGTTTGTTTTCACAATACTCTTACTGGTGTTCATATTTTGCTACGTAGCTCAGTTTTCGTTTTATTAATGCTCTTTAGCTACTGCCACCTGAAATGCATCAGTCTAGACTGAGTAATTTATTTTGTGTACCATGGAAGGTATTTGACTCAGGCTTTCTGCGCACAAGGAAGTGTACAGCAGCCCTTTTTAGTATGTCTCAGGGCTGCTTCTGCGTAACTCATAGTAGTTCAGTAGTTAATTCAAACTTTCGTTTCAGTGTGGAGGTTGGTGTCCGTGTTGAGGCTTATAACTGTGAAGACTGGATCAAGAACCAACCACGGCATATTAACAGCGCATTTCTCATCTTTAACACTGTAAATGACAAAGGAGAGCTTCTCACCTTTCCCAAAATCAAACCTACTACAAAGGTCAGCTCTCATTCTCAGGAGTAGGATGAATACATCCATGAGTTTATATGGTCTGGCCCAGCACACTGCAAGCCACACAGCCAGCCACTGTAATCTTGCATTGGGCAAGACAGGGCAGTGCACTGAAATGCCTCTTCTTGCAGCAGAGAAAACCTTTAAAAGAAATGTTGGCCTCTGAGTGAGAGATTTGTTGTTGTTAACTTCAGTCATCCAAAACAGAGCGGTGTAGTGGAGGGTAGTCATCATTAGAAATTGTGTAGTTAATTGATGGACAGGGAAGAAGAATCTCTTTTTTGCAATTTTTACACCTGTCTGTACTACCTGTCTTGTGCAATCTTCACTGACTAGAAGCTGTTCATGTAGCAAAAAACTGACTGAAACTTGTAATTGTTCAGTCAATAGAGGCAATTTATATAAACCCTTAATGAACATGAGATACAGAGTTAATAAAATTATTCAGGAACTAAATCCCATGGCATGAGTGGGCTTTCTGGTTCCTTTGACATTGAGATCTCAGCATGTGATCTCAAAGTGGTTCATGAAGCACTTGGGGCAGTTGAATACTATTGTTAATTTATTTGCTGGGATGTCACCTGTCATTAACCTTACTGCTTCAATTATGAGATTTTTAGAGAGCTAGCATAGACAGAAATTAAATGATTATTTAACATCAGTGAAATTACATTTTGTAGGGTAACAGCTGGACAAAGAAATCAAGGTGTCCTATGTACCAGCTGAGGTGGTAAGGCCCATTATAGAATGTTCCAAGGAAAAACACTCTTAAAAGATAAACACAGCTTAGGTTCTGTCAGAAAAACAGTGCTTCCCTTAAAGACCTGCTAGAGGGGCACCCATAAGCTAAGCATCAAGATAGGAACATGTACACCTATTCATTCACTGTCAAACAAACAAATCTGGGAAAATCAGGATGTGCTTAAGAAAGTTTGAACTGTCAGTGGCCATTTGACTGAAAGTGACAGCTGAAATGGCAGTGGTCTACAAAACAGGCAAGAGATTTAAAAATATTATGTAGTCCTTGGTTTAAAGAAGGCTTGAGATGCGCTAATTTGGAAATTAAAGAAGGCTTGAGATGCACTAATTTGGAAATTATTCTTGTTCCAGAAGCTACCTGTCAGCTCTTAAAAGCAGAGAGAAAGAATCTTTTTCCAAAGTGGCATAGTCTTCAAGATAACAAGCCCTATTGACCTTTAATGCATTTTGATGTGGTATATGCTCTTGGGTCACTTCTGTACTTCCAACAAAATAGTAATAAAAAAATCCTCCCTCACAGAGCAATAAATAATAAAGGGAAGGGAAAGACTTGCCACCCTGAAGGGCAGATCACATTTTTTTCCACAGTGCTTGCTCTGTGGCCCATATCCATGTGCACTAAAATATAAATTCTTCCATGCTTCCTTTGTGATTTTAACATCAGATGATGATGTGTTGGATTGATGGTTTTATTTGGTGAGTGTCACATTTAGAAAGAATAGAATGTGCACTGCCCAGCTGCTACTGGTTAAGGACCAGAAAGTGCTAGTGGCACACTACTGTGGTACAACTTTTTTATAGGATTGTTTTTGCAAACTGAAGGGAATATTGTCATGTCAGAAGTAAATTACTGACTAAGGTTTATTTGGGGATAGTTTTTAATTGTAGTACATCTCTGACATTTGACCATCTGTAAGAAATTGGTTTTAGTTGTCTTTTTTTAGACTGTGTCCTAAAGTAATCAGATGTGATACTGTGTGGCTTACTTTTTATAAAGGATGGTATGAGGAGATATCGTGGAGCTATTGCCCGAAGGAGAATTCAACTAGCCAGGTATTGCTGGGTTAGAAGGAGAACTTGATTTGGAAAACTTGTTTTTTTTAATGCATCCTCTAAAAAAGTGATCATTTGCTTAGTAGTCAAAATCATCTCAAACATAACTGTTACGATAACATTCCAGGTAATTTTGCCAGAGTTGCACTGAAATTGTTAGAGGCTGCTCATGTCAAAAATACTTTGCTTGCTAGGTTATTTTGTTTCCCCATCTCTCTTGGCAAGAAAGAGCTCTGCAGACATGTGTTGTAACCAAAAATTGATACAATATCTGTAAAGTATTTAGAAGATACTTAAGCCTATAGAAGTGATTGTTTCTAGCATATTTAGAGGAAGTGTGAAGAATCAATTCATGCTATTAATTTTCTTTGGAATTTTGCTTTAGAAAATGCATGATGTCTGCTAAAGAAGTGAAACCTTCTGATCCTTGGGAGAGTAGCAACCAGGTAATCTCTAGATTGTGTCCTGTTCTTTACTTGCATAAAATGGTGCATTTGTACACTTTTTGGGTGTGTATAATAGTTGTGCGGGCTGTATCAGTTTCCAAAGTAGACTTTCTGTACTTAAGCATTGTGGTAGTTCTGGAAGAGTGGATATATGTGTAATAAGATTAACATTTTTTTTCTTCTGAAAAAAGAGAGTACAGGCTTCACTTTTAAGAATGAGTTTCATAAAAGACTTGGAAAATGTCTTTAAGATAGACTCTTTAAAAAAATGGTCCCTTAAGCAGCTGAGCTGTAAGGTCTCCTGCATATTTATATACCAGTGTCCTCAGCTTTTAGAAAGCTGAATTCTTCTGTAGATGAAATGTTTTGTTTTCTTTTTCTTTATCCAGCCACTGACTTTCTCAGAAATTGCTGTGAGGAGATGATTTAGTAAATACTGAAAGTGGGGAGAGAGACATGGTAATACCAGCACATGGACAAACAATGAAATAACGTGAACTTTATTTCTATAGAAAAGAGAGGTGAAAACATATGTCTATTCCTAGGTGGACTGCATCAAGTGGTACATGTTACTGGCTTGGACATGCTAGGCCATGCAATGTGCCTAAATGTTGTTTCAGTATCAAAAACAGTGGTTAAATTTTCATTGCTTTTAAGATCTCAGTGGCTCCCAGAAATTTTACCAGGTCTTTTTCCTTTACATGAAAAAATAAATACTTGAGAATTAGAATGCAGGAAGTGATTTGCTGTTAAGAGTGGTATCTCCACTGTTTGAAGCAGCATTTCTTTTCTGCAAAATGATAAGTATAACTATGCGCACAATTATAAAAATGGCTCACTTAATTTTTTTTAGTGTTAAATTAGAACTTGCCATTAAAGACTCTAATGCTGTATTCTCTTTATACAGTAGTTAAATGAGAACTCCATCCACTGTAGTCAAGCATGAATAATGGATACATTTGCACATTCTCTGCTCTGAGCCTGCTGTGTTAAGCAATTGCCAACATAGACCACAGCTTGATAGCGATGAAGAGGTTAATTTTCTAGTAGATTTTAATTACTTAGAAGGAAGATGGACAACAGCATTTATTTAGTGGTCTGAGAGGTTACCTGTATTATCTCTCTGGTGGTCACAGTTTCTTGCACTGTTTTATAATTGAAGAAGCCAAAAGTAGTATTTTGTTGTTGCTTGATTAGAGTGATTTTGCTACCAGCCATGTTAGCACATCATCTAGCTATTGAAACAATTTAATTCAGAAACTACTGGACTGTGTTTTCTGGAAGGAAAACACTTACAGGAAAAGACACATTATGTGCAATTGAGACGTAATGATAAAGCAGAGTGTCTCATTTCTGCAATGTTTAGTGAAATGTGCCTTTACCCGTTCATTTTCAGACATGTGTCTTACATTTCAGGCATATGTGAGCTACAGCAATATAGCTGCACTGACACATCTAGCAGCAAAACCAGGATGGGAAATAACCAGTACACTGGATGATGTAAGTGCATGATTGTGGAATAGCTATGTAGCCACTTTAGTTATGTTTCGTTGTAAGAGGTGGATGGAGAAAAGCAATGTTTTACATTTGGGAAGAAATACATTGGCTTGGCAGTGTTTGGTTTTTAGGGCTGAAAATCAAAACTCCTAGAGCTTCCCTGAAATGGTGCAAAGCAACCTCTGATTGTCCAGACTGCTGTGCAACCAGGAAGTGCCATGAGGTTCTTCTAAAATGGTCTGAATGTCTGGTGAAGATAGAACTTGGGATCCCAGAAGGGCAGGCTTGTCAGCAACTGATCACTTTTGGTTGTTAAGCAATACTCAGGACAGTGTAAAA
Source organism: Galbula dea (assembly GCA_013399015.1). Classification (NCBI taxonomy): domain Eukaryota; kingdom Metazoa; phylum Chordata; class Aves; order Piciformes; family Galbulidae; genus Galbula; species Galbula dea. The sequence continues at coordinate 141,231 of VWZX01003043.1, forward strand.
TCACAAAAAAATGGTGTCTCTTTTGTGTGAGGCATTTTCTTTGCCACAACTGACATGCTTCTGTGGTTTTGCCAGATTATTTCCAAAGAAACACAAAACTGGAACATCTTTGGTTAAGAAGTGCTATTGACAATCTGTGCTTCTGGTTTCACTTTGATAAGCAAAATATGTGCAGCTGTCTCTAATACACTGCCTTCAGCAGCTTTGCAGCACGGGAGATGTTTCTAAGTGGCAGCTGTTTATATACCATATTTTCCAGTCTGTCTTCTGGGAAGATCATGTGACTCTTTTTCTGTACACATTTGTCCTTTCAGATATTTTTCTTTCTGCCCTTTTTCTGTTAAATTTTTTTTTTAAAGCCTGAAAGTAAAGCACCTTTCTGTTCATCGTGAGTGTTGTAAGCTCAGAATCAGTCAAGAATCTCGTGTAAGCCAGTTTTAAGATAGAGCAATGCTGTTAAGAAAACCAGTAGCAAGAAGATTTACATGGGAAACCCCGGTTTTAGCCTAGTTGAAGTGCATGTTTTCCAAAGTATCAAGAGATAATCTGTTAAGATTTAGTTTCTGAATGACTGGCAGATTACTTTCAGATCAAGGACATTCAGAGGTATTTTGGAAAAGGAAAAGGCTGTTACAGTCTTTTAGTCTGACCTCCTACATATCACAGGCTATGAAACTTCACTTGCTGATTCTTGCATCTAGTCAATAAGCTATTTGACTAAGAGCATATATAAGGAATTCTAGCGATGGCAAATCTGCCAGCTCTATATGCAGACTGTGCCAGTGGTTTATAAATTTCAGTAAACAGTGTTGTGCCAGATAAATGAGACACAGCACTCATGCCTGAAAAAGCAAGCTTTAACAATCAGATTGGAACATTCAGGTTCATATTGACGCCTCTGCTAAGACTGTGTTATTATCCATGTAAAACTTCCTTTTTGCATCCACTGGGACTGCCACAATCTCAGTTTCTTTCTTAACCCTAAATGCTTGAAACCTGTAATAGAACAAGCACCAAATGTTTCGAAGAATCACAGAACTTACTTCATGCAAAAAAACCAAACCTGTGCACATTCCAGGTATTTTAAACAGCATGATTCTCAGCACACCATCCCCATATTACCATTGGCGAATCAGAGCTCAAATCAGTTCAGCAGTTTAATTACCTAGGTAGCCTCATCTCCTCGGATGGTAAAATTGACGGAGAGATAGACAACAGGTTAGCAAAGGCATATAGTGCTTTTGGAAAGCTTCATAAAAGAGTTTGGTGAAATAAACAGCTGAAGAAAAGTACAAAGATCAGAGTTTACAGAGCCATAGTGCTGTCTACTCTCGTATACGGATCTGAATCATGGGTCATCTACCGCCACCACCTGCGTCTCCTAGAACGCTTCCATCAACGCTGTCTCCGCACAATCCTAAACATCCACTGGTCAGATTATGTGACCAATACATCTGTTCTAGAACAAGCATCAGTAACAAGTATTAAGGCCATGTTACTGAGAACAGAGCTGCGATGGGCAGGGCACATCTCAAGGATGAAGGACCACCACCTCCCTAAGGTCTTGCTTTCTGGTGAACTTGCCACCGGCTGCCGCAAGAGGGGAGCCCCAAAGAGAAGATACAAGGACTCCCTGAAACAACATCTCAGCCTTGGCCATATTGATCCTCATAGCTGCTCTACTCTGGTCTCCAAGCGGGAGGCCTGGAGACACACCATCTATAACGATGCGGATGCTTTTGAGAAAGCATTCAGGATCACCCTTGAGGAGAAAAGACAACGCAGAAAGAATCGTGCCTTGCTGAACACACCATCTAGGGAGTCTTTCTGCTGTTTCTTTTGCAACCGCTCATGCCTATCTCGTATTGGCCTTTTTAGCCACCAACACGCTTGCAACAAACGTGGGTAGAGCCCTTCCCAAATCTTTGTTTGTGAAGCCTAGCCATGATGATGATGATGATTCCATTACTTAAGTTTTCCTTCTTGTTTAGCATCTACTTGCAAGCAAAAGGTAGACTACTGGCAAAGTGTGAATATGAGCAGTAGCCGGAGAGTACACTTGCCACCATATGGGACTGTATGTTTATCTTTAAATTTACCTGCTGTGTGGTCAAGGTGAGGCTAGACAAGGTTCTGAGCAACCTGATTTAGTTGGGGATGTCACTGCTTACTATAGGGGGGTTGGACTAGATGACCTCTGAGGTCCCTTCCGACCCAGATGATTCTATGAGTCTGTGATTATTGCTCTTTGGCAAAGAAAATGTGAAACGTATCTTGGACTTTACCTATACAACTCCTCCAGTCAAATTCAGGTCTGTGCTCAAACCCCTAAATGATGGGATAGGTGAAGCTCTAAGGACAGCTTTCTGCTGGCCCCATTTAATGGAACTTAACTTTCCTGTCGAATGTTGGTTTCCTTCACTTGTCACTGTCACATGCTCACTTTTGCAGTTGTGAGCACAAGGGATTATCCCTTAAAAACCTGCATCTAGCTCAGAACATGATATCATCTTTCCTTAAGCATTGCAAGCCACCACATGTATTGATCATACCAGTCTTATGTTTTATGCACTCTTTCACCATTTCTTGATCATTGTACATTAGGGTATACAGCGGCGTCGGCACAGAACAAATACTTGGCCTTCTCTGATATACATGCATAGCAGCATCTCTGGTCAGTCAGATTTCTTCAGTGTACATGAAATGGTTTCTTGTGGAGAGGTTTAAAGAACAAACAGTAGGAATTGGGTAGTAGTGCTGATTAGTGCTCTGCCAGAAGGCAGTCATACTGTGGGAAAGGAGACTGTCAAAGACATTAGACTGAACTTTTTTGGGATGAAATAATCTAGTTGGTAGATTTTGCAAAGCAGCATGTGCTTCTCTATATGTAGAAGATTTCTTCCCTTTTCCCTGGAACTAGAAGTGACCCCAACATGATTGACAGTTTTTGAAGGTGGAAAGTGGCACTGTGAGCTCTTTGACATAGTCACAAGACTTGTAGGCCTATAATAATAATCTAGCCTTACCAGTATTCACTTAGCAGGGAGATGTTTTAACAGCTGCAACCCCTTCTTTGTTACGTGCTGTTTCAAGTCTAGAATACTCCTAAGACAACATGATTTCTCTTCAGTGCCTTAAAACAATATTGATCCATGCATCTCATAGCTGGTTTCTGAAGTTCTTAGGCCATTTGTTTTATGCCAAACTTTACTTAAGCAAGATGCTTGCAGGATTATTATGGTGGGTTTTATTTTCCTATTCCAAACCATGAAAATACAAAAATATACATGTCCTGGTTTGGGTTAGAACAGAACTAATTCAGCTGTCGGGGGTCGAGGCTGGGCCAACCACCAACCCAATGACAATACAATATCTAATGCTCCATTAACCAGAAGATTGCTAATTTTTGTTATAGCAAAAAAAAGCAACAAAGATGCTGAAGTTTATGAATTTTATATCACTTAGAAATGAAAGTCTGTTAATAAAGTTTTCAGGATTTGAGAAGCAATTGATCAAATCAGATTGAAATTTGGAATAAAGTCCATTAATGCTAAGCACTCTCTTCTACCTATTTTCTTCCATTAAACAGGGCTTATGGAATGTGCGAAGCCCTTCTTTTCCAAGGGTTGTGTACATATAGCTACATGCAAGTTATTGCTTTTGAATCCTCTATGTTAGATTTTAGGGCTATGACTAGAAATCGACCCAAAATAATCAAGACAAGATACTGCAAGTGTGGGACAACAGAGGCAAACTGTATTTTGAAACAGTTTTGCAGTGTATTGTTAAATCCAGGTGCTCTGCTTCACACTAAAGAAGAGCAGAGGGAAAAAAAGTATTTTGGAAAGAGAAGTGTTGAGTCATTTTAGGAGAAGGCAGCATAGGCCATATGTGACTAATTTACATGGACAAAGGGAGCTGAGGTAGTTGAACTCTACTAATGACTAATCAAAGATAAGCTATCGGACTGCTTGGGTTGGAGAGGTGAATCAGGAAGGTAATCCATACATCATCTAAAATCATCCCTCTTAAAGCTCAGAAAGTGCTTTGGAAAAATATAGGATCATAGAATTGCCAGAGTTGGAAGGGACCTTAAGATCATCTAGGTCCAACCCCCGTGCCTGGCAGGGACACCTTCCACTAGATGACATTGCCCGGAGCCACATCCAGCCTGGCCTTAAAAGCTTCCAGGGATGAGGCCTCCACAACCTCTCTGGGCAACCTGTTCCACTGCCTAACCACCCTCATAGTGAAGAACTTCCCCCTAACGTCTAATCTGAATCTGTCCTCCTCTAGTTTATATTCATTCCCCCCTACTCCTTCACACTGCCTGACCTCCTAAAAAGTCCCTCTCCAGCTTTCTTCTAAGCCCCCTTCAGATACTGGAAGGCCACAAGAATGTCTCCTTGGAGCCTTCTCTTTTCCAGACTGAGCAACCCCA
>VWZX01003046.1:908-16329 GCA_013399015.1 Galbula dea
ACCTGTCGGCAGATTTTCGAGTTTAGGAACAATAGAGTTTTTGATCATGAAGCCGATTAAAATAAACACAGTTTTTCCTTGCAGTCTATCTGCAGGCTGCTATCAAAATAGCAATTCATTCCCCATTTCTGCTTTCCCACATCGTCAGCCCACTGGTGGCTGTAAAGCAGTCAGCACCACAAGATAAATTAAACAAACAAAGAACTATCCCACAAAAAGAGCTAGCTTGCTGATCTGAGTCACCATGTAGCCATATGCTCATCAAAGGTAGATTAGAATGGCAGAGAAGTTTAGAAAGGTGTAGGGGTAAGAGTGGATTTGGATTATCCCTTTGAACATCAAATCAAGAGCCTCTGAAGCATAGAACTAGAAGTGCTTTTTGACACAGACCCGTTGCAACAAATGTAATGCAACTTCAGGGAACTGCATCCAGCAAGATTTGTGTTTTATTCATGAAAGCATCTCCAGTGTATGACAAACTCTGGGCCAGATAAACCAACCACAATAAAGAGCTTTCAGTACAGGACCAATCCCTCAATGTTTTAAGTATGGAATCTTCTAAAACACAAAGCTTTAGAACATTTGTACTGAGACTGTTGAATTTGGGTTTTATCTGACTTTTATTTTGCCAGTCTGTAGGAATAAAACAGCTCAGACCTATTTATTTTGTAAGGCACAAGTTTAAATTACAATATAGTTTGTTAAACATTAGCTAATGTGCTTCCTACAGAGCCCACATTGCTCCTTACTGCTCCCTTTGTGCCAAAGACCACTGCCACCCATCAATCTCCAGTTTCTTCTCCCTGAAAGCTTCCAAGACTTAACTGCCAGTAACAGAACTGTGTTAATGACTAAACAGAAACTACATTAACAAATCAAAGCAGATGACATGCCAATATTTTTTCTTAATTTTCAGTGGGTGACAGGCAATTTTTTTTTTTAATTTAATTAACACAGTTGCAACTGTTTCCAGAGTACAACAGCATACCACCAAAGCAGAAACCTTACTCAAACACCAATTCATACAAATTTGAACACAGTCTCAGGCCCTCTTACCTCCCACTGAGGTAATTAAAACAGCTGTAAACCTTGTCCAAACCACACAATTATCAGCAAGACACTGTCACTGCCCTTATGCTGCAAATGCCTTGGAGAGTTTGAGTTAGGCTCCTACAAGGAAAATCAGAAACAAAAAAAAGCAATTAAAAAATCCTTTGAAAGAAAATGTTAAAGTAACATTTCTACACTCAACACCATGTTTGACAACATTTCACAAGGGTTTTTTTTGTCATTTCCAACAAATACAATCCAGAAAAAATAACTTGGTAAATACCATCTAATCTTCTCTCTCAAAAAAAAAACCCAAAACCAAAAAAGAACCCCAAACAAACACCAACCAGTCACAAACCTACAACACTCAGTTCATAGACACTCAAAAAATCCACTTGCCTCCCTCACCACTACATAATCCACATAAACCAATTTGCTTGGAAATGCTTTTTTTATGAAATGCATGTATCATCCCTCTTAAAAATGCTTAAAAGGATAAGTGGAGTATCTTAATTCTGAAACACCTCATTAGTATTTCAAAAAAGGCTACAACCCTTGACACAATATTCCAATCACTACTGCACCACCTAATGTCATGCAGTAAATACAGATGGCAGAGGAAAAAAAAGAGGAAAAAAATGCACGGAGTTCTACAGCTTAAAAATAACTGTCTACTCCTCTCTCTCCCCTAGCCCTTCAGAGATCTGTGACAAAGAAGGCAGGAAGAATTTCTCACCTTGCAGTTGCTACTCCTGTTATTATTAACTTTCAACAGAACGTTATATGTGGCGTATGAAGGGCACAGACCCCAATTGCTGACGGCAATCAGAATCAACTTCATTGTTCCAGCAGCTGGAATTTATACTCTCACACAGAAAGGATAATGCTCAATTACCTTCATACAGAAAGGGCACGGACCAAGTAGTAACACCTTCATACACAAAGTATACTGAAGAATTAGCAAGTGACACTTTCATATACAAAGGATACTGACCAATTAGCAAGTAACACTTAGGAGATAAAAGCAACCTCTATAAATCTAATAAGGCTTTGGGAGCTGTGGGGAGGATAGCAGGCTAAGACTGTGTAGGGTGTCAAGGCCTTTGTATGCAGCTACAAAGCCTCTGCTAGATGACTCCCACTCTCTCAGGCTATCTAACTTATTTCTTGTGACAAACTGACCTCTGCCTTGTCTAGTTTCCCTTTTATGGAAACCTGGCCTTTGCGGCCTATAATGGTATGCTACAGTTATGTTCAACGTAACATTCAACATTCATGTTTAGCACTCAGCAAAATATATGTCCCCATGAAGGGTATGAGTCTTGAAGTCTTCTACTTCTTTTTAACCCAAATGTTACTTCAGCAAGGCCTGAAAGAAAAATGCATGTTGATTTAAGATAAAAAAGTTTTTTAGTAGAAAGTGCTTAGGATATCTCCACAATAACAGCTCATTACATTGACCAGAGTCTGATTTTCAGCAGCTTGATTATTTCATGTCTAACAAGGCATGTGTATGACTAGGGAACTACTGTTTCTGCTTCATAATGAAGCGTAGCATGCTACACTTTATCAAACCAAAGCAACAGTTACTGGGGAAGTCATTACTATACAGGCATATTGAACCCAGACCTCAAGAAAAGCACTCAAAACCAGGACACTTGGAAATAACATAAAAATGCATTTTTTAACTTTTTTTACAGATTCTGCCTCACGGATTGTATCACTGAAAGTTGAGATCAGCCCTACCAAGGGAAAAAAATCTACAATAAAAAGCTGCCTTTTTTTTCACAAGGAGGGGTTTCTGAAGAGGGTGTCAATAATTTCAGTGGTGTAAACAGACTAAAACAACAACTAGCACAAATTGGCAAAGATGTATTATTAGTTTTCCTGCTGTTTTTATGTAAAAGATAGGACTAGAAGCATCTGTCACATGTTCAAAAATCGCTTTAAAAAAATTCCAAAGCAATAAATTGCAAGCTGCACTGCCAAGATACACTTAATCTTTCACTCAGCACAACGCTTCACTTTGGCTTTCTGTCTCTCACTTGTTTTTACCTTACATGTCCAAAGGACAGCATAAGACTTCCCTTATGTATGCTACAACTTCAATAATTTGACTCAAGATATGAAGTCACTCAGGCTAATTGTAAGAAGCTATAACCTAGCCTAGTTCCTCATCAACTATTATTAAAAGCAACATATTCAGGAAAATGTACAACTATTCATCTTACAAGCCAAATGAAAAGCTTTTTTTGATATACCCCAAAACACTTCTCGCAGTACAGTAATTAATTTCTTTTAAATCACAGTCTTCAGGAAACTGCAAAACCTGTATTGTGTGTCAAAACCACAGAATCTCATTTCAGTTTAAATAAAATGTAATGGTCAGAGTGAACTCTACCACCACAATTTGGCATTATGCAATTCCCAGGGAGTGACAGACAATACGGAAGTGTGCTCTAGTAAACCAGTGGAACTACTTCATACTTAGCATGCCACAGAGTAGTTCTAACAAATTTCACATATTAATTTTTAAAGGTACTGTCTTTAATTCTGTTCAAGTCCTGGGGAACAGGAGAGGTGCCTGGGTATTGGAGGAAGGCAAATGTCACTCCAGTCTTCAAAAAGGGCAAGAAGGAGGAGCTGGGTAATTTTAGACCGGTCAGCCTCACATCCATCCCTGGAAAGGTGATGGAACACTTTATCCTTGACTCTGTCTCTAGGCATATCAAGGAGAAGGGGGTCATTGGGAGCAGTCAGCATGGGTTTCCCAAGGGGAAGTCATGTTTGACCAACCTGATAGCCTTTGATGAGGACATAACCAGGTGGATAGATGAGGGTAGGGCAGTGGATGTGGTTTATCTTGATTTCAGTAAAGCGTTTGACACTGTCTCCCACAGCATCCTTGCAACTAAACTGAGGAAGTGTGGTCTGGCTAATTGGGTGGTGAGGTGGATTGTGAACTGGTTGAAGGACAGAATCAGAGAGTTGTGGTCAATGGGATGGAGTCTAGATGGAGGCCTGTGTCTAGTGGAGTCCCTCAAGGGTCGGTACTGGGACCAGTACTTTTCAATCTATTCATTAACGACCTGGNACCAAGATGATGAAGTGGGTGAAACATCTTCCTTATGAGGAAAGGCTGAGGGAGCTGGGTCCCTTTAGCTTGGAGAAGAGGAGACTAAGGGGTGACCTCATCTATGCTTTTAAATATGTGAAGGTTGTGTGTCAGGAGGATGGGGTCAGGCTCTTCTCAGTGAAGCCAGTGACAGGACAAGAGGCAATGGCTGTAAGCTGAAGCATAGGAGATTCCGTGTGAATATACACAGAAATTTTTTCACAGTGAGGCTGCCAGAGCACTGGCACAGACTGCCAGAGAGGCTGTGGAGTCTCCTTCTATGAAGAGATTCAAAACCTGTCTGGATGCGCTTCTGTGTGACCTGGTCTGGGGAATCCTGCTGTGGCAGGGGGGTTGGACTAGATGATCTTTCGAGGCCCCTTCCAACTCTTAATATTTTGTGATTTTACTGTAGCTAAGTCTCTTCTAAGTAACTGCAGCATTTCTGAAGCTGGCAGCATGTTTTTGCAGACAATATCTGCCTATAGTAGTGGTAAGACTGGATATTTAGGGTCACTACCAAGGACTGGTACACAGACCAAGGTCACTGCTAAATCTTGTGTACTATGTTGAGCAGTGCAGGGTAAAGGCTGCACCTGCAGGGAAGAGCAGATGACCCTGAACTGACCAACTAGGTATTCCATGCTGCACCTGCAGGGAGGAACAGACAGGACAGGGGACCCTAAGCTGACCAAACAGGTATTCCATCCCATACACATCTTATTCAGCGTAAAGCTGAGTGATCACAAGGGTCAAGCCCTCTTACTACTTCTCTTCAACAGCTGGCATCCAAGGAGGACTGTCTGTTCTCAAAATGTCACTGCAGACCTTAAATTTGCTATATAATTGAAAATTAAAAGATCTTTCTTTAAAGTTCACACAATTTCAGCCCTCAAGTGAAGGAACTAGTGGTTAGGATTCAGTGCTTTCACCACAGTGCCCCGAGTTTGATTCCTGATCAGGGAAGCTCTGTTGTGACCTAGTCTAGCGAATCCTGCTCTGGCAGAGGGGTTGGACTAGATGATCTTTCAAGGTCCCTTTCAACCCATGACATTCTGTGATTCTGCCTTCAACCCCAATCCCAACTGTATTCCTGAATTCAGTTCCTGTCTGCCACCAAGTCCAGTCTGGGACTTCCCCAGTGCCTAACACAGGATCATCTGTGACAGTGATGCAATTGCCATCAGGGTGGTTATGTTCAATATTGGATTTGTATATGGTTGTATTCTTGTTATTATTTTCATTGAAGTAGTTTCAGTTGGTTTTTTTCCAATCCATAAGTCTCTCTCCCTTACTCCCTTTCTCTTCCCCTTTGGGAAGGGTTAACAGACAGCATCTGTCACCCTAGTGGCAGCCCAGCCCTAACCTCTGACAGTCACTTATTATCATCTAGCATTCTACTCACCCACCTTAATCAAAAGTTATGTCTTTAAGGAAACACAGGTCATGTCAAGCCTCGCCTTCTTTAAACTTCTTTGAAATATTCGTATCTTGACAAAAGCTTACAAAAAGACTTTTTTCTTCTTATCTTCTTCTCTTTAGCTTCTTCCACTCCAGCTGACACACAAGGCTGAATGTGTTTTTGCCTCCACATGCTCCATTAACCCAAACCATTTCATTTCCACCTCACATACTCTAAATCTTAGCCTTCTATCTTCCCCTTTTATGCAAACCACTCAAACGGCTTCAAAAAGAAACCATGCTGAATGCACCATCTTCCCTCCTCTCAACATAAACATACCATCCAGTCTACCACAAGCTGTCTCCTTTAAATCTACACTAGACAGTCTTTAATCTAGGCTTTGGCTCCATGCATTCTGCTAAATCATTCATGTTCAGAGCCACTGCTACTATACTGTCACCCTGAAATTTATAGTCTTATTCTCCTGACTCATTATTGAAAAATTTGCGTTCCCTAACTGCCTCCAACTTAATGGGTTTTCTCACACATTGTTATCTCTCTGATTCTGCAGTGTTTTGTTTTCCCCAATTATTAATCCTGTAATACAAAAACCACAATCTCATCATAAATTACTGAAAATTTAACTCCTGCTTTCTTCAAATGTCTTCCCCCAAGGTTTGCCTAAATTTAAGTCTTGTGACTACACAGTGTCAGGTAAATTTCCATCCAGGCAGCTTCCTGGGTGTTATCTTTCAAAAAAACCACAGAACAACAGAGGTTGGAAGGCACCTCTTGGTATCAGCTGCTCTAACCCTCCAGCTCAAAGTGGGGTTAACTAGAGCCTGTTATTCAGGAGCATTCAGCCTTTCCTGCCTCCAAGAATGGAGGCCCTACCACCTCTCTGGAAAGCCTGTTACAGTGTACAAATAAAAAAGTCTTCCTTTGTGTAGAATGACTCTTCCATTTGAGTTTGTGCTTGTTGCCACTGGACACCACTGAGAATCTTTCCCCATCCTCCTCACATTCCTCCACCCCTCTGCCAATATCAAGTACTTACACACATTGATGGGATCCTCCCGGGCCTTCTCCAGGATGCAATCACTGTCAGGCCCTCCTTCTAAGTTGGGTGTTGCACTTCCACCATCATCTTTGTAGCTGTAGATCTTGCTCCAGTATATCCACATTTCATACTGGGAAGCCCAAAACTGTGCTCTGCACTCCAGACATACCTTACTGCTGCTATGTAGAAAGATCACCTCCCTCCACCTGCCAGAAATACTGCCCAAGATGCTGCTGGCTTTCTCTGCCACCATAGGCACACTGCTGCTCATAATCAAAATGGCATCCACAAACATTCCTTTTCTACTAAGCTGCTTTCTAGCCAGTCAGCCTCCAGTCTGTGCTGATAGATGGAGCTATTTCTGCCAGGTACAGGACTTGGCACTTATCATGGTTGAGTTTCATGAGGTTCCTGTCAGACTGTTTGTCCAGCCTGTCCACGTCCCTCTGAACCAGTGCAACCACCTGGTAAATGCGCCACTCCTCACAGTTCTCCATCACCACCAAAACTTGATAATATGTCTTATCTTCCAGCTCATCAATGAAGATGTCAAACACTATTGGCCTTAACACTGATCCCTGATGATTTTGTGCATCTCATACTTAGCATCCCCTTAGCTGTTTCCACCTTCTATCACAAGCTATCATTATCCTACCTACCGCACTGTGCATAGAGCAAACTGCTGAAATTTGGTTCAGCCTTAAGCAGGAGCTTATGTCTGAGTCTTCAACAGGCATTTACAGTCTGAAGCATTCCAATTTCCTTCACAGTGGTGAAAAACTGACTCTCACCAGGGCCTCCAAATTGTCAGTGAAGAGCTTCAGCCACATGCATGTTCCCATACCCTGCCACCTTCCTGTGCTTGTCCTCAGTAACTGCACTTGACTTCCTACCTTCGCGCCGCTATCCTTCATGTTTGACGCTGTTACAATGTTCTCATTCACAATGAGTACAATGAGTAAAAGCAACTCATTAAGTTGTATGGATGTAACACAGCAAATAGCTTAATGTTTCTGCATAAAGTGAGGTCCATCCTCAGTGCAAAGATTAATGGAAACAGGGTTACTTGGAGATAGAACAAGAAGATGAAAATGTTACCCAAAATCAAAAAGAAGCCTCAGCAAACTTCCCAACTTTTCATGCTTCTCCAGCATCCCAGTTTGTGGTCAAACATCCAAATCCTCTTCTGTTTGCTTTTAACCCTCTAAAAATTTTTGCAGAAAAATTGCTAATAGAAATCATAAGCTTGCTCCATTACTTGTTCCACATATACAAGATCAACAACAACACATTGCTGTCTAAGTAACCAACATTTTACATCAAGCTCAACATCAGCTATGTAACTGGAAAAACTATTTACCCTGAGGTAGGCAACCTGCATGGAAAATTTTCGTGTAAATGGCTCAAGTTCAATAAAGATTCAGCTAAGGAATGAAGACAAGCCAAAGAACAGATGTGGCATCCTCTATGCACTCAATGTCTTCTAACCACTTCCTGGAGAAGTTCCAGCACAATTGCACTAGTCAGTCTTCTGTCTGATTATCAACAAGAAGAAAGGGTACCTCTAATCTCAGAAATGAGTATTTGCATTATCTCCATCAAAGTCTATCAAAATGTCCATTCACTTATGCCTGATAATACTTGATAGTAACAGGTGAGCTCTCTAAAGATCACCTTTTAAATTAGATCTACACCACATCTCCTCCTGGCCTCTATTTATGAGAATGCTGCCTCTGAAGCACTTCCACAAACCAAAAAGAAAGCAACTGTAGCATGGCAAAGTGAGCAACTACTACTGCTTTTAACAACCTATTCACAGACACTGACTATGGAAAAGACAGCCTAAAATAAGACACAGCCCCACCAACAAAAATGTCAAAAGGAGATGACAGAACACAAGCAGAGAGGTCAGAGAACAAAGCATGTTAAGCCTAGACATAAATCATGGACTGAGCAGCAGAGGAAGGACAAGTAGAAAATAGCGTCACAAGACAGTCAAATAAGGCCAAGAGAAATTGAACTATTTTCTTGAGAATGAAAAATTACAATTACTATATAGCAATAGATTATTAACTAAAATACCAAAATTACCTCAAAAAACCCCAAACAAACTAGAAGTTAAACATCAGCTATGGGGAGTTGTTCAGGTTGAGGCCATGTTTAGAAAGCTCTAACGTAGCAGAAGTACTGGAGGAAACCCGAGTTTTATGCATCTGTACAAACCAAATTTCCTCCTTCTGTGCATATGTATTACACTAAGGTTATTAATTACTTTTACTTCAATTCAGGTGTTTTATTTATATATTTCTAAAAATCTGGGGTTTCACTCAGCAGCCAAGGTACAAAGGGCCCAGTTACATCCCAATGTCACATGAATGCTTATTTCATTATTTCCTCATTGACTACTGTAACTTAAAGGCAATTAAATTATTTTTAAAAGCTAACACCAGCAATATGTTTAACAACTAAATGATATGCACTACCCTTCCCACTTACACCTGGGAATCAAGACAACAAACAACCTTAGGATCAGCTGACTGTGGGATGCCTTAAAGACACTGATTTACATTAAATGTTATGATTAGAATTGCTACTTACAAATGTTAGAAGAACAACAAAGTCAAAACCAAAACATGACTCCATGAGTTCAGTTTTGTGGACCAGGTAAATAAAACAGCAAGATATAAACAGCTTAAAAGACTTACCAAACATTTGCTTGGAAGTTTGTGGCAGAGGCAATGCAGAGTGTGAATCAATAAAGACATATTTTTTACTTCTTTCATTTATAAGGCATTGCACTGCCTCTCCTCAATCCAGCATAACCTTAAAACACAGTTTTATTGGTTTTCAAGGTGAAATAATAATCAACAACAAAAATTGAGTTAGAGGAAAAAATACACAAAACCTACTATTCACTTTTAGAGTAAACTCTGAAGACAGTAGTGAAATTGAGAACAGATTGATTATGTTTAAATAAGGCATTTTGTAGGTTCTGCAGGCTTCACTGTTCAGCTTTACTTTAGAAAGAGGCACACCACATTCAGGAAGATCTTACTGTTATTAAAGTAGAACCACCCACTTTGAAATACAGTTAAAATAGCAAATCCAATGCCACAGATCTTGACAGCCAGTGATTCAGAATTAGAAGATGTGTTAGAATGTCATACACCAAAAAACCAGCTTTAGTTTTAGGTGGGGTTTTGGGTTTTCATCCTTGCCCCACCCCCTCTCTGATTTCACATGACTTCTGTTCTGCTCTTTGCACATCGTTAGAATGGAAGTTAGTACGAATCATTAAATAACTATTTTAACAGTCCCCTAGAATATCAAAACTTACTCAGTTTTCTGAACATTACTTTAGCCAATACTATAAATCTTTTTTCCTATTAGCACACAATACACACAGTCTTCCATTTCAGATACAGGTATCTATTTGGTTTTAATTCTGAAAGTTCATTTTAGTTTACCATACAACTACACAACTTCAGATTATTTCAGAGACAGCATATCAAATAATCTCCAACACTGAATTCCTCCTAGTTGATCAGTTAGTGGCTTGGCTGCAACTGAAGAGCCTACACACAAGCAAGGTGTAAAGAATAGCAACACAAACAGGTCAAATATCACAGCCTTACTATGCAGAGCAATATGTGCAAACTGTACTTTGTATGATTGCTAGTTATAAAAACCTGTTTATTTGGTGTGTGTTTATTGCATTTACTTCACTGACCTGACTCAGGATTACTGAGAGTGCATCAAACCAAGATCCATTTCATAATCACATACATTAGACAATTTATAAAGATTTAACAGTGTAGCTATTTGCATTTCATTGCTTCAGCCTACCTATTTTAAAGTATGAAATCAACCCATCCTGCTATACTTATTTACAAGTCAAAACCACTCAAAGTGGGGAAAGACAGTAGGAGGAAGAGGTGGCAAGAACTAGATTTTTCAAATACAGCCTGGAAGAAGATTCTTCCTCAACTGAAACCTTGAACCGCAACTTTGATATCCAAACTTTGCACCTTTTAAAGCAATTACAGTTTACAAACCAGGTGTTGGCCTCTTCTCCCTTGTGACTAGTGACAGGACTAGAGGGAATGGGCTGAAGTTGTGTCAAGGCAGATTTAGATTAGATATTAGGAAGAATTTCTTTACTGAAAGAGTGGTGAGATATTGGAATAGGTTGCCCAGGGAGGTGGTGGGGTCGCCATCCCTGGAGGTTTTTAAGAAGAGGATAGATGTGTTTCTTCAGGGGATGATTTAGGGGTAAGAGTAGTGTAGGGCTATCGGTTGGACTAGATGATCTTGAGGGTCCTTTCCAACCCTAATGATTCTGTGATTCTGTGACTTTAACTTTGACAACTGCTGACAGCACCTCACCATTAGAAATGCTTACTTCCTTGAATAATCCCCACCTATCTACTTAATTTACATGTGTTCTAAGTAGTTTGCTACATCAAGCATCTAAAATACCAATGAGGAGCCACAAGAGAACTGCCTAGGCCACAACAGCTTTGCTGACATGTTTCATCATCTTAGTACTCCAGTTGCCCAGAACAGACCTACCAACTCAACAGTGGCTGGGGAGTGCAGGGTAAAGGCTGCACTTTCAGGGGGGAGCAGATAGGACAAGTGATCCCAAACCGACCATCTAAGAATTCCATCCCATAAACTTCATATTGAATATATAAACTGGGGGTCAGTTCCCCCTTGCTAGATGATTATTCTGAAGATTGTTCTCCCATGCGAGATTATTCTTCTTTTTGGTTCCTTTTCTCCTGCACTTTGGTGATCCCCAAATTCCTGCATCCAGTACCAGGATCCAGCGCCTGAGCCTGACTCATCTGCTGCTGAGGCCTACTGCCGCAGTATCAGTGGTGACGTAGTTACCATTGAGGAGGTTTAGGTTTGGTATTGGGTTTTGTACACATTTGTATGTATTTCATTTATCATTATTATTATTAAAGCAGTTTTAGCTTTATTTTCCAACCCACAACTCTCTCTCATCCCCTTTCCCTTCTCAGGGTGGGGGTGAAGGTGGTAACAGGGAGTGTCTGTCATTGGGTTGGTGGNCCTTTTCTCCTGCACTTTGGTGATCCCCAAATTCCTGCATCCAGTACCAGGATCCAGCGCCTGAGCCTGACTCATCTGCTGCTGAGGCCTACTGCCGCAGTATCAGTGGTGACGTAGTTACCATTGAGGAGGTTTAGGTTTGGTATTGGGTTTTGTACACATTTGTATGTATTTCATTTATCATTATTATTATTAAAGCAGTTTTAGCTTTATTTTCCAACCCACAACTCTCTCTCATCCCCTTTCCCTTCTCAGGGTGGGGGTGAAGGTGGTAACAGGGAGTGTCTGTCATTGGGTTGGTGGTCAGCCCTGCCTCAACCCTCAACAACAGTGCAAGTACTTTTCAGTACGTGACAAGCATCACACAACTCTACTCTAGTACTACATGCTCCCATTGACATCAAAAGGATTTTCCACCTGTAAGTGAAGTCCCCTTCATACCTCAGTGGTCTAGGAAAGACCACTTTCCAGGACAAAACATTCTCTGTGAGATGAGGTACACTTGTAACAGCGTCCAGCCACCAGAGATTACAGGCCATGGCATTAACAATGACTAGCTATCTATATGGAACTCCCCTCCCTGTAGATGCACTCCACCAAAGCATACAGTTAACTACCTCCTTCTGCTAATTCTCTTTACAGAGGTATCTTGCTTGCAGGACCAGATCCTTCCTCAGAAGGAGGAATACCATTCCCCCAGAAAACCTCACAAACCCTCCTCCCTTGCACAGAGCAGTGCTTACAAGAGCCATGGGCTTCAACTCACCAGTATCACTGCCTTCACCAGCCATATCCCACCACCTCCAGTTTCCCAGCACCACCACAACCACTGCAGGGCCATCTCCTTGCGGTGGATGCATTTGTTTAGTTTGACCACAAGCAAAGGGCAGCTGTGTGGTCACATTATGGGGACCAGTGGTACCATTTCCACAGAGCTGCTAAATAACTGTAACCAGGGCAGCTCCTCCACAACAGTGAGACAACCCAGCATAGCCTGCAGTTTGCTACCAGTTCCTCACCTCCAACACCTCCAAACACAGGCCACCTTTTTGAACCACACACTAAAATACCCTCCTTACTACTAGCTCATTACTCTGATAAACAACCCCTGGCTCTGGACCTGCTGAGATGGTATCTGAGGATGGCTACTGGAAGCGCACTTTTTTCCAGGGCTGCCTCAGACTTAGACATGATAACCCACATTCTTATCAATCCCCTTCACAGCTGGCAAGTTTTCCACCTGTTAACACACTGCTTGCATTAACTCCCCATACACAATAAGTACACACACAGCATAAGTTCCTAATAACAAAACACACAAATCCTTTCAAGCTTCAGAATACTGCAAATACTCCAGCTCCAGATCACACCAGGTCCAGCTGCCACCCACACTCACCACTCCAATTACTGTCAGAGGTAAAACAGTCTTAACTCACAGAATTCTACTGACTTTAAGTTACTGTGAATTAATAGCCTCCTAATTATAGATTTGGATACTAAGGAAAAAAAACCATACAACCAAACTTTTAGGGAAGCACCTTTTGCCCCATTTCCCTGGGCTCAGATTCAGTTAGCGACCTCTTCTCCCCACCTTTCTGCTTCAATTGCTCATTTCCACTGCTCCTTACACTCAGTCCCTCCCGAAGCCCTTCAGCAGGGTGACGCAGGAGGCAAGGGCCAATGAGTAATGGTTTTTCAGCCACACCTTGCTTCTTACTCACTTTCCTTCACTGTTGGTTGCTTCTTAACCAGTACTCTGCTCTAGCAGGTGTACCTGCTCTGAAGTGACTTTTCTCCTTATCCCTCTAGCAGAGTCTCTGCCCCAGTATGGGTCTGCCATTGGCTGCAAACTCCTCAGAGGTGAGTCACGGAGAGACTACAGGCCCTCAGGGTGTCCCCACCCCCGCATGTATTGCCTACAGGTCACAGTCCCTTCAGGGGTATGTATACTTGCTCTAGCATGGCTTACCTGCAGCCTACAGTCCACTCCAGCACCATCCTTGCTTCCACAGGACGCAGCCCCTTTGAGAGTATAGCTCCTGTGGCACGGACTGGCCCAAAATGTCCTCTTCCTCTGTTCTCTCTTATCTTGTCTCTTGGTGTATTTCATCCTTTCTCCTCCTATTTATCCTCTTGCATGTCTTCCCCCCATATATCTCCTGCCCCTCACAGCTGGCAATCTTTCTTAAAGATTTAAGAGTAACAACACCACACACACTCATCTGATAGGCTGAGGTTTTAGCATACAACAGACTGTTTTGATGAGCTTCAAAGCTGTCCAGAACGAACTGTGCCCAAGACTATCCAGGGTTTCTTCCCCTACCAGGCATCCTTGCAACTCCTTAGTACTTAAATCCTGCCACATGTGCCCAAGACAACCCATACAGCTAATTTTCAAGAAAAAAGTTAATCATGAGAGTAAATATAAGATCTAAAGACAAACAGAACCACAGAAAAAGTATTAGAGCTTGTAAGTGATTTCACATAAAAATGAACTACACAACCGTAACCAAGGGCAGCAGGAGTAAATCTCTAGCATCCACAAATTCAAGAGGAGATTTGCCTTCAACAAAGGCTGGGGTTTATCACAAATACCTATCAGATTCATGTGGAACGGCAAGAAAAGACGACAGATAAGCACAAGCAAAGCAAACAGAAATTCAGATATTTTCTAATCCCCATAGTGATGCAACAGCGGCATAAAAGGCAGTAAAAACATAGTCTTCTACAGAAAAAGGTGTGTTCTTAAACCTTTCTCCAAACACCCACGATTACTTTGCCAAGCTTAAGCAGGAATCTGCTTTGTTTTTGTCGCCAGCAAAATGCAAACAAACCTTACAAACTCTGAAAGCATTTTTCCTTTGAGCTATCCAAGAAGGCTCTAGACTCACTACGTATACTTCTTTATACTAGTACTACCATTATTTCTCAAAAATAAATAATAAGGTGCATTTATAGCTATAATTCTGTCTGGTCATCACAGGGTGACTTCGGTGTTCTTCTGTACACTCGGTGCACATCCAAAAAGGACACATTTACACATTTCAGAGCGGCTGTGCGGTCTCTCACCATCAGCACAAACCCCTCGCTTCAAGTTTACCTGCAAACAGCAACACCCAAGCCCTTCCCCAGCAGTACTAAAGGCAAAGTAGCAAATATCATGGTGGAAATGCAGGCGGCAGAACCCTACAGAGCACTAGTGTTCCCTAAGGCTGGGCACCACTAGCCCAACCGACCCCCGGGAGCTCGCCAGGCCTCACGCCGGGGCCCGCAGAGCACAGGGGCCCGCGGTGTGCCCCATGCCACGGGAAAGAGGTGCCGCCAGCCCGCGGGGAAGGCGGTGCAGTGCCAGGGGACGAGCCCGCTCCCGGTCTCGGCGCGATGGCCGGCGGAGTGGAAGGGGGACGAGAGAAACAACGCCGGCGCCACAAAAAAATAACTCGCGCTCCCGCCCGCCGCGGCCTTCGCTTACGTGTAGATGATAGACATGAAGTGCATAAGCCAGAGCACGACGAAGAGGATGAGTCCGAAGATGGCGAGAGCCTCCAGCGCCAGAGGCAGCACAGCCATCCCCATGGCGCGGCGGCCAGACAAGAGCCGGCGGTGGAACGGGAGCGAAGTGAGAGATGGGCGGCCTGGCGCTGCCGTGCTCTTCAGGTGCCGGTGCCGGTGCCGCCTGCTGCTGCTGCTGCCGCCGCCGCCTGCTGCTGCTGCT
>VWZX01003046.1:16885-41740 GCA_013399015.1 Galbula dea
GAGCTTTGGTGGTGGCTTTTGGTAAACGCT
Organism: Galbula dea; assembly: GCA_013399015.1. Classification (NCBI taxonomy): domain Eukaryota; kingdom Metazoa; phylum Chordata; class Aves; order Piciformes; family Galbulidae; genus Galbula; species Galbula dea. The sequence continues at coordinate 16,916 of VWZX01003046.1, forward strand.
GCCAGTCCCACCAAGGCTTTGTAGCTGCAGCTGAGGAGGCAACGAGCCCCTTATCCACAGAAGTAGGGCTGGTGGCAGGAGGTTGTTGATCTAGCACAGATGGGCTGATAGGGCTGCAGAGGCTTTATTATTTTTTATTTATTGTTTTCTTGAGTCTGAAAGCTGTGTCGGTAGTGTTCATTGCTGCAGGATAGGATTGCCACTTCCAGCACAGGTGTGCCCCAGGAAGTCGGTCACGGTTGGTGCTGCTCCTCGCCGAGTCAGGCCAGCCGCCGCCGAGAGGACTGGGGTGATGCAAGCAGTAACGCTGCAGCTGCTGTCAGACGGTGACAGGGCAACCTGGCGACTGCTAGCCTTAGCTAGGTTTGGGTCACTGCCCAGTTAATGGTAGAGTCTATTGCTCGTTAGTAATCATCTAAGCCAGCTAGCTTTGCCTTTATTTTGTTATTGTATTTATAGCAGTTCCTGTTGCTGCGATGTTGCCCCCCTCCTCTCCTTTTTTTTTTTTTTCCTTCATATGAAGAAACTTACTAGTGCCTCTGTTCAGCCATTAGTTTACATTAGTGTTTTTGATCTGGGGTCAGAAACGTCAGTTTATCCCGTCTGCTATAATAGGCAGACATGCATTGCATTAACTTTTAGATTTATCTCCTTTAGTATGGGGTATGCTGTGGAAAGAAAATTACTTGAGCACCTCCTGTCTGCATACTGAGCTTCCCAGATGCAGGTTAGCTCTAGTCTGGAAAAAGCATAGCCATAGATAATAGATTATAGTTACCTGGACATGAGAAGTGTCCTCAGGACACTTGACCAGTAGCACAAGCTGAAGATTGCAGTGTATTCCGCTCTGTAGTATTTTTGTTTTCTTCCACAGCTCTCAAATGCTCATGGAGTTGAAGGAGTGTTTATAAATCCTCCTTAAGAACTTTTAAAACATCCTAGTTGCCATAATTCTTTGAAACTGCAGAACTAGGTTTCAAGGTAGCTCTAGCTGTGTATGAGATGTTAGGATGTAGAGATTTAAAGGCAAGTTACTGTGAGAAAAGCTAGGATCTCATATGATGTAGCAGAAAATTGGCTAAAGTAAAAACACAATTTAAAACTGAAATTGAAAAGCTACTGATAACTCGGGTAAGAACAGCTGAAGGTCAACCCTGGCTGTGTAGTATTAGTTCCTGCTTAGTGCTAGTTCCCACATAAATCACGGTGGTCAGCAACATACCTTGACACTGGCTTCAGCATTTTCTTAGTAAAACTGCCTTTAAATTCTCAAGTAAAACAAATTACCTTAATTTTCAAATTCCCTTATCGCGGATTGTGCCCATATCTCACTTGTAATGAAAGTGGCAGTCAGGTTTTAATTATTTTCTTTGTTCCTGCAGTTAGAGTCTAATGATGAGATGTATATTGACCTACCATTGAGCTTTATAAACATTTTTTATCCATCATTTCTGTTGTCATGCTTAATTTTGGCACTGTCACAAAACTGTCTAATACTCAGAATTATCAGCTGATGGAGCAAGAAGTGATAGGCTGGAGTGGAAGGGAGGTGCTTGAAGCATTTATCCCTTAATAAGGCCAAACCCCAAAGCTGAACTTTGAAAGGACTTGCAATATATAGGCAGAACAGAATTGAAATTGCTATTGAATATAGGTCACCGCAGGTGGAGAATTTTCATTTCTGGTTTGGAAAAATGCACTAAACTAATCCTCAAATCTGTGTTCTGGATGTGTTTGAGGGTTATTTTCTATTCCTAAAAATTCTTCTTGATCTTTTTGTCTCCATCAACTGAATTTTAATATGAAACACTGATGTCTGATTCCGTGACTGAAATAATAGATTTCTTTTTAAGGAAAATAACTGATTCTGTTAACATTATCTGGCAGGGGGCTTGGACTAGATGATCCATCGAAGTCCCTTCCAACTCCTAACACTCTGTGTGTGTGTGAGATAAGTATGGCTGGACCATAGCTGATATAACCCTTATGTGGGTGGATTGCATCTCTCCTCCAACACATAAACAGCCTATACAAAAAGAGTATCTTGCATCAAAATATGACTGTATAGTGAATTCAGGAAGTTTGAGGCCTGTCCCCAATAGTCAATTAAACAAATAATCACAATTTATAAAACAAAAAACAACCTTTTTCTGGTTTTGAAGACATACTGAGCTGAAGCAGTAAAGCTTATTCATTGTCCTGGAAGGTGTTTGCCTGGGAGACTATGTTGACAGGCTGCTTATTTTTCAATGGCTAGGGTCAATGGCTCCATGCAAACAAACTGTGCTGAGTCTTCTTCATAAATAAAATTAATAAAGACTTTTTAACTTACTATTGACTCCTATACTTCAGTAAACCATGACAATGAATGAGCAGTCCTCAAACGATATTAGGCAGGAAAATGCCAAGCTGGGGTAAATAAATTTGATTTAACAAAGGACCTATCTTTCTGCCATCCTCTCTGGGTCAACATTCTGTCTTCATGGCTTTGTGAAAGTTTTGTATCATAAACCCCTCAATAGCTCTTGGGAGGGATTTGTGGCAAAAAGCTGCAGCACCCAACTCTCAAGTCCATGTCTGGTTTGAAATAAGAAGCTCCAATATACTTACAAGAGATTCTTTGGCAGCAAGGTGGAGGGTAGTCAGGTGGGTAAAGCCTTCAACCTGAGAAACTTCTCCAGTCAAACCCTGCCACATGGATTCCTTAAGCAGGTATATTAAGCTTAGTGGGGAGTAAAGAAAGGTTCCCTAGAACAAGGGGCCATCTGGAGCTGTGACAGTTCAGTGGCAGAGGACGTGCTCCTTGCCTCCTCTCTGTTAATGTGGAGTGCAGTGATTCACAGAGAGCAGTGTTCAGATAGTGCAAATCTGCCTCCTCAAAGATGTCTCATCATGCCTTAGAGGCAAGATACACCCTGGTGTTTTACAATCAAACACTTGGACTTAAGCTGTTGTGTACCATATTTAAATTAAAAACAATCAAACAACCCTCCAGTGTGCTATAGAGCTACTGTTCCTGTTCCATTGATCATTCTGCCAAGATATTGATGAATTTAGTAAACCGTGTTTTCAGTGTAGCTTTTTTTGCAGACTGAAAAATATTAATTTAATACAAATCTCCTTCCTGAGGGTTCTGAATGGCCTAGATAAGAGTTGTTGTTCCAAGAGCAAAAATTGTGCCATGTAAACACTTTTATGTAATTTTGAACTGATATAAAGCGATACATGTGTTTAGACCATTAGCAGAAGAACACTAGTGTATGAACCTGTAGTGATCCTGATGCTAGTTCTGAGAAGAAACTTCTGGAAAGCAAGACCACAGAAGTTTCTTCTACTAGTATATCCGTAGAAGCTTTTAACCTTTACACAGACTTTTCAGTTTCCTCCTAAACCATCAGAGTTTCTGTTGAAAATTATAGTTTACATAAGCTCTGGAGAGAGATAATTCTGACTTAATTCTCCATCTTCAGATGGCAAAGCAGTTTGTCACCTGAATTGCAGTTAAAAATGTATTTTAAATCCACTGAAATGCTATTTCACAGCTTGTGTGCGCTTTTGTTAGTATTTCACAGAATCACAGAACATTAGGAATTGGAAGGGACCTCAAAAGATCATCTAGTCCAACCCCACTGCCACAGCAGGATTCCCTAGACCAGGTCGCACAGAAATTTCCAGGTGTACACTCCCCAGTTCACTGTACTATTACCATTTCTGTTCAGAATTATATCACTGAGTTTCTGGGCGAGCAGAAGGGAAGAACAAATTATGTTTCTCTTGCTTATGTGCATTTTTCTTATGAAGATATGGAAATAAGGGGACAGACATTGTAAGTTTTCCCTGTGCATAATGATTAGACCCACACATCTGCACTCTGAAACTGCTTTTGTTATAAAGGGAGTATGCTTTGGTAGGAATTGTATATCTTTGAAATGAAGTGTTGAGTTTTAATAATTTAAACTCTGAAAAGTCCGCCTCCAAGGCTAAGCAGGATGTTGAGTGTATGAGTAACCTTTTACTAAAATAGCTTTTTTATTCCTTTTCTTTGAATTTAGACAAATAAATGTGCTTAGTACTGCTTGGTATGTTTGTTGTTATACAAATATTCTATCTTGCAGCTTCTTGCTTAAATCTTTGTTCAGATGATGGAAAAAAGTATGCAGTCATTAGTTGGATTTGATACAGAAATGTATACACTTGCTCTCTGTCTGTTAGTCTGAATTCAGAATTTTGTTCAAGTCTTAGAGCACTCGTAAAGGGTGAGGAAAAGTCTTACTTAATAGCAGGAGGAGCAAGAGACTCAACTTGCCAGATAACTCTGCCAGTATCCTCTTAATTTGGCAGTAACAAGCTATCTAATCAGCATATGCAAAGTGGCCTATGAGGTTTAACAAATGCAGTTCTAGGCCAACCCTAGCACAGGCTGTCTCTTGTCTGCTAGAGTGTCTTAACAAAACAAAGACCAGAAAAATTAGACACCAGAGCTCTTACAAATGCCCAAGAATGGAAAAAGTTAACCCTACAACTCGTAGGGAAACATCAAAGCACTCATCTGTGAGAACTGAGACTTGGCTAATTTTGATCTCCAGGAATATTTTTGTAAAAAAAAAAAGTCTCAATTTTGTTAGGTACATACAAATGTTTCAGTTACATGGTTTTTTTCTTGAGAAGCTGATCCAGGTCTATATCATCCTACAAGCCTTCTCCTACATATTGCTGCTGAAAACAGTTATGCTTATGAAGTCAACATTAAGCTATGGAATACTTGGGGAAGAATTAATTTTTAAAAACAAAAGTAAATAATTTCACAGAGTTGTAGAATAGATCAGTTTGACAGAGACCTCTGGACATCACCTATTCCAAAATATTGCTTAAGCAGGGTCAATTAGATCATTTTGCCCAGTTTGGAGTCTGTCTTCATCTTCATTACTCCCTCCCCAAACAGGTATTTGTGCAGGTAATTGGTAACATTCCCAGAGCCTTCTCTTCCCCAGGCTGAACAATTCCAGCTCTTTCAGCTTCTCCTCACGTATCAGATGTTCCAGTCCCTCTGTCACTTTTTGTCCCTCAGCTAGACTTATTCCACTGTGTCCATGCCTCTCCTGTAGGGACCACACACAAACTAATGCAAGCCAGGATTCTGTGGGCCTTCTTTATCAAAAGGACTCGTTGCTGCGTATAGTCAACTTTGTGTCCACCAGCACCTCCAGGTCTTTCTCTGAAAAGCTGCCTTCCAGACAGTTGACCCTCAGTGTGTACTGATGCCCAGGATTATTCTTCCCCAGATTCAGGACTTGGCATTTCTCCTTCTTGAGCTTCATGTGTTTACTGTCACCCTATTTCTCCAGCCTATTGAAGTCCCTCTGAGTGGCAGTCAACCCATGTATAGTATCAGCTGCTTCTCCCAGTTTTGTATTGTTTGCAAACGCTCTGAGGGTGAACCCAGTCGTTAATGAAGATGTCAAACAGCATTGGCTCCTCTGTTGACCTCTGATGCAGTCAAATAGTGCCTGGCCACCAGACAGACTTCTTGCCACTGATTGCAAGGCTTGGAGCCTGTCTGTCCAGCCAGCTTTGTGCTTACCTCACCATATGCTTATCTAGTTCATTCCTTGTCAGCTTGTCTATCAGAATATTATGGGAGACAGTGTTGAAATGTTTGCTAAAGTTCAGATTTACAACATCCTGGTATCACCCCTTGTTCACCAAAGTAGTCATCTAGTCACAGAAGGCAATTATTAGGTGGGCTAAGCATGCTTCCCTCTACATAAATCCATGCTGCCTACTCCCAATCACCTTACTGGTCTTTGCACATTTAGAAATTGTTTCTAGAATTAGTTAATCCATCACCTTCCCAGGAATTGAGGTGGGTGTAAGTAGCCTGTAGCTTCCTGTTTCTAAATTCTTGCTCTTCTGGAATACAGGATAGACATTTGCTTTCTCCTAGTCCTCAGCAACCTCACCTGTTCTGCCTGACCTTTAAAAGACAATGAGAAGTGGCTTCATCATGAAGTTGGCCAACTCCCTCAGCACTTGTGTGCATCCTATCAGATCCAATGGTCTCATGCGTGTCCAGTTCAGTTCAAAGTTCTCTGACCTGATCTTCCTTCACTGAAGGCAGGCACTGAGTACTTCAGCGTTCTCCATGTCCTTTGTCACCATGTACTACCCTGCCCTGCCACCAGCAGTGGTCCCACATGTCTTCCTTTTGCTACAGAGTACCTGTAGAAGCTTTCACAGTGTTCACATTCCTCGTCAGATTCACTTCCAGATGGACTGTGGCTTTCTGTACATGCTCAGAGAGTGTCTGTATGACTCATGGGTTGCCTGTCCCCACCCCATGTCTTATAAGACTCCCTTCTGTATTCAGTTTTGGCCAGGAGTCCTTGCTCATCCATGCAGGCCTTTTCAACCTTTTTGCTTCATACTCTCCATATCTATGCTTTCTTTACTGCTTTTCCCTGACTCTCTTTTGAAGTTGTTACTGTTCAGTCTAGAGGCCCAGTAGAGATCAATCTTCCTTGCATTTTAATGGCTCTTTCTCCTGCCTTACCCAGTCCTCTTGTCCTCTTGTTTTCCGTGTCTCTTTCTTATTCAAGCTTACTCCATCCCTGCTTGCTCTGTAGACTCTGTTCTGCCAAATTTCACAAGGGTTTCTTCTCCAAGGCCCACTCCTAAACATGATTGTTCTGTCTTGTCTTCTAGTAGGTACTCTAGAGTTTCTCCTTTTAATGTCCAATTATCATTGAGCAAGAATAATGTGGATTTGTGATGTTACCAACTCTTTTTATTTTCATCTGCTCTTTTTTTTACTCCTTTGCCTTCCCTTGTTCATTTTCTGTTGTGAGATTTTCAGAACAAGAATAGTCTAAGGTAAAAGACATTATTTCCCAATATTTCCATGAAATTTCATATCTACACACTAGTGTTTTCTTCTGCTTTTAAAAAAATGTAATGTCCTGCAAACAAATTACATGCCCTTTCTGGGGAATATCATGCTATCCTCACCTCCTGGAAAACAAAACCATCTGGCCACAGTATTTCAATTATTGCTGAGCCACAGGCTAAGGAGGATGGCCAAGACACTCCCTGTGTGGTGATCCAAGAAACAGATGGTGATCAAGGGTGAGAGCGTCTGGTTGAAACTGCTCAATATCTGTGGTATTTTTCACATCTCAAGGTTTTCCTGTGGAATTTATGTGAATCCTTCATGAAGAATGATATCTGAGGTAGAAAAGGAAACAATATATTTTACTTGTAAGCTCAGAGGTTTTTATTAATGCTCTAAATCCTCTCACTTTTGGGGCTAGCTTTGTTTCAAAAATAATCTCTGTGTTCCAGTGTTTAAAAAGTCATTCTTCTAAGGAATATTGAGCAAACAGCTTCCCTTTAGAGCTAAATCTGTTTGCAGGTATGTCCATGGAATTTTAAATGCTGAGCAGAATATATGTCAAAAATTGGGGTTTTATACCAAAAAGCACATTAGAGAAATACTGAATATGAACATCAAGAGGGAGAAGGAAGGTCATACACCATTTTGCTCTGTTTAGATGATGTTTTAAATTTAAGGTTTTCATTCATAGTTCTGAGAATAAAATTATTTTTGCTCCTTGCCCAGTCAGGTACACACACACAGAGTGTGCATGGAGTTTTCACTCTGACTATAATTTCTTTTTTTTTTTTTATTCATGGTGCTGAACTGGCCACTGACATCCCCTTATAACAGTTAAAGTCCTGCAGGGACTATTCAGTTTTATCAAGATAAGGAGAAAAATCAAACAGAATTGCAAATTGCTTAGGTAAATTTTGCATGACTTTTGTAAGAGCAAGTGTTAATTCAGTGCTAGAGTTCCATCAATACAAACATTCCTGAAAATAAAAAAAAGAATCTCCCATAAATAAATGCTGAGTGCAACTTAAAAAGCTACTACCAATGGAAACATGTAGCCAAGTTTCTGGTTTTGGACATTGGACCCAAGCAGACCCTCCTGGTTCTTATCATATAGCAATCTTTTTTGCTGTGAAACTGTTGTATTCTTGTTAACCCAGGCAAGGGCATAGTCAAGAGCACCATTTCCAAGTCTTAGTGGGTTCAATAAAGGGAAGGTTGCTGAGGGAGTTGGGAAGCAAAGGCATCCAGCAATGTCTAGAACCTTGGAAAGGAATTTGGTATGGGAGCAACACAACAGCAATTGGTGCCAGAAAGCCCCCTTGGGCTAGAGGACCAGAAAATGGTTTGTTTAAGCTGAAAGCCAGAGATAAAAAGGGTGAAATCAAGGCAAAACATGGGATGAAGTTGAGTCAGGGGAAAGCAGCTTGATAATGCTCTCTGGCACATGGTGTGATTCTTAGGGTGTCCTCTACGAGTTTAAGAGCTAGACTCGATGACCCTACTGGGTCCCTTCCAGCTCTGACAATAGTATGATAGTATACTATGGTAGTATGGTAGGTGGAACAGAGTCCATCCACACAAGAAGGGAGATAAGCAGTGATGTTTCATGACTGAGTATGGCACTAGATTTAAAATTAATGTCTGATGATTCCACCAATAAATATTTGATGCTCCAAGAATATGAATAGATACAAATAATATAGCTAGATGTTTCTATAGACACCGACACAGAAATTAGTCCTTAACAGTGCAACTGGTGCAGTCCTGGTTCGCAACACTGGATGCTTATGATACAAAAATGGTGGCTAGGGTAGAGGTGGTTCCTGAGTTCAGTAGAAGTATTGTTGAAAGAAAAGGTTTAAAAATAACAAAAATTCCAGGTTTCACTTCGGGAGGGCGGGGTTGGGGTGGTGGAGGTGGTGCATCAAGTACCCCTTGATAGCCCAGACTAATCTCAAAGGAGGATAGAAGACCTCTAGAGATAAGAAAACGTTAAATTTCTGGGTTTGTATGTAAAGTAGGGTGTGACAATGACTAACCAGTCATTTACTTTTCTGTAGTTTCTCCTTTGTTGTCACTTTGTACATAAGACCTGTTTTGTTTCTGAAGAGCTGTGCTACCTTTGTGAATTATCACCTAGCACCCTTTTCTACATCCACGTAGAATAAAACAAGTATCTTGGCTCTCTGTGTCAATTGATTTTTGCACACTGGGTAAAGAACCCAGATTTGGGAAAACAGAAGCAGATCCAGGAGCAATTAGAAAGCCCCCAGTCATTTCTCAACATTAGAGCTATGAAGGCCTGGAAGCAAAACATCCTTGGCCAGATAGGTGAGCAAAATCATGAAAATGTTTTCATCCTTACTTATCAAAGCACCCCAGCATTAGGGGAGTGGAGGAAGTGTGAGCTTTAGAAGGATATCTAGCCTAGAAATCATGTTCAGCCCCACCCTGGAGCAGAGTGCCTGTTAAGTGCTGAAGTCCACAATTAACACCTTGATTACAAGATATCTCCTATGATTGAATGTAGTCATCAAGACATCTCACAGGGTTTTCTACTCATGTCTCAAGGGCTAGAACTACAGCATACTCCACTGGTTTCATCAGAGGCATCCCTAAGGAATGCTTCTTTCCCAAGCACCTGCTAAGATAAGAGCTCTCCAGTATGGAGTGCTCCTTCCTGATACCTGCGAACATTTTCATGTGATCTCCCAGAATCTGAGTGGAGGTGCAGACTGAAGATGGAAAGAAAAGTTATGTACAAGTAGCTAGAACTCCCTGAGACATCAGTCCTACCTGTATGCTCAGTTCTCACAGCAGAGAGTCACAGGTTCACAGCAGTGATTGAAAGGAACAGTTTAACCGGCCCAGTCTCTACCTGTGTGCTCCAGAAAGAAGCTGAGCACAGTGTAGCCTAAGAATCTGCCTTTTTCAGATTGCTCTTTACAAAAAGAATTTTAGTAGGTATTACTTATGTAGTTTAGAAACACTTGCTTATAAATTATGAATCATTCTAGTTGTTCACTTAGCTTTCACTGCTGTTTACCACTTAACTTTCTTAACATCCTAGTTTCCTTACTTTGTGAAATCAAGCTCAAAAAATAGAGCTTTAATCACAGGAATATGGTAAAAACTGCAGTACAAAGATTATTTCACTGACTTTTTCTGAGGAGCACCTCTTATTCACTCTGTCAAATACAGGTACACATCAACCTGCAAAAGTAATGCCTGTATTTCTGTACCTGCTGTTTAAAGGAGCTGGAAGTAACAAGCCACTGTACCAAAATGTGTTTATAGCATAGTCCAAACCTGCTGTTTCAAACAGCGAAATGCTTTTTCCAGAAGGACATAATCACTCTTTTGTTGCAGACTTGCAGTTGCACAGCCATTTTCACAATTACATGCTGAACTGGACAAGGCTAATAGGTTGTTATGACCTTGGTAACCACTTCTGCACAGCTGGGAGGTTCACAGAGTGTGATGAATCGAGACTAGCTGAAACAGTGGGTAGTCCTTCACACAGAGAGTTTCAGATTGGCACCTCAGATGTCCTCACCATACTGACCCAGACCACAGAGATCGTTGAGCTACGCCCATTTTCCACAGTAGTTACTTTGCAGCACAGGGGTGAGCATCCAGTTAGAAGCAATGACATGGTAACTAAGGTGGTGACCTGACATGCTGCCAAGTTTCCTGTGATGCTTTTGTGGTCCTTTGTATTTCTGCTGTGGTTATTTAATCACCACTCTCACAGTGAAGCAGCTGTCAAATGGCTCAGAAGGCTAATATACATTGAGTCTAGACAGGCACAGTTTGAAACCAGAGTTTTCAGTTTCCCTCCAGATAATCGATGCTATCTGAGTTTCTGTTTCCAAAAATACTCAATGTTTCCATAGCATTTTTAAATTCTTTGCAAATGAAAGACCATCCTTAGTTGAGTTGTTATATCCTGATTGACTTAAGAAAGTGGGGCAGGTTTATGGGAAATTAACTAGTTTCAGTTACCATTTAAGCCTATTACAAAAGCCCCACAAATTAACAATTTAATGGAATATTCTTTGTAATTAATCACAGAGCAGGTGAGATTGAAGGCTGAGCTTTGAAGCATTACAAAGGAGGCAGCTCTGAGAACTCCTGCTTTTAATAGCAATTTTATAAAATTCTTCATACATTCTCCTTTCCCTAAGCAGAACATATTTCTATTCCTTTGTTATAAATATTAAGTTCTTCAGTGTTTTGTGAGCTGGATGCACGTTGGGGATTGATACTTAGAAGAGACATAGGATTACTAGAGCTCCTAGCATCACGGTCTTTTCACATAGTGACTTCTGCTTTTACTGGTTTTCTTCCAGTTCAATTCTTGACATTGACCCAGAGAGTGAGTGTTATATAAAGATGTACAGACAGGAATTGATTTGATTTGGTATAGATGAATGGCAGAATGGTGCCCCTGGAACACAATAGAGACTTGCCTGCTTCTGGAATCAAGTGCTGTTACCAACCCTCAGTGGCTGTCATCAGGCATGCTTACATTTACAAAAGAAGAGTGGTGCCAGGAACAGAAGCAGAAGCAACTGGTTGCTGTTGTGTCAACGTGGATGATATCACCCTGGACATCAAGGAAGAAGCAGTGAGAACAGCTGCAGGTTCCATCAAAAATTCACCTTGTTCAGAAGCATGATCTTTTTCATATATTTTTTTTTAAAGTGAACAAATGACTGAGTAATTTCTATCACTTTTGGTTAAGTCCTCAGACCAGAGTGTGAAACTGAGAGCCATAGGATTAGCACTTCATTTTGTCCTTCTGCTTGTCTGTCTGTGCCAAAAAGCCCTGTGGTACAACAAAAATGCTGTAGAATGAATCTTTCCTTGAGTGAACTTGGAGATGTCGGGGAACCATTGGCACCCTGTCTGGGAGACACAGCTGCTGTGCCCTTTGCGTAAGGATGAGAAGTTCAATCCTTCACCAAGATATGATAGCTGGGTGGATTACCTGAAATACCCAAGGGGCAGAGTCACTCCACATAGTCATCATTGTGAGTCATTGTTGCATTGTGTCATGTATTCCAAGCCTGTGGTGTCAGTGTAAGTTGTGACAGTTAATTTTGATAAGTAGGAAGTAAGTGTCTATGAATTATTGCATCCTCCAAAAAGGGCTATTACAAGATTGTATCTTCTCATCCATTTCTTAGTGATTTGTTCTGCCTTTTTAATTACAGGTAAAGGTTCTTTTCAGGCATGTAACTGTGGTAAGTTTGGACAAGGAAATAGTATGATTTGTTTCAATGTGTCACACCCTTAAGGACCTGGGCATCTGTAGAAACCAGCAGACCTTTTGTCTTCAGCTGACTCCATTACAGTTGAATCAAAAATATTTTATGTACCCCCTCCTGAAAACCTTGCTTTTGCCCTTTCTTTCTTTTTTCCCTTTCATGCAAAAACAAATATTACTGTCCTGGTTTGGGTTAGAACAGCACTAATTCTGTTCAGTGATTTTAATTGTTAGCTAAGTCTCTTGTCATTAACTGCACTTTCTGAAACTAACAGCATGTTTTCTCAGTGTCTGCTTCTGGCAGTGATAAAGCATAAAATATAGATTTACTACAAGGGACTGATATGCAGACCAAGGTCACTGATAAATCTTGTGTGGCATGCTGGGGGGTGCAGGGTAGAAGGCTGCACTTTCAGGGAGGAGCAGACAGGACAGATGACCTGCACTGACCAACTAGATATTCAATTCCATACACATCACATTCAATATAAAGCTGAGGGATCACAAGGGTCAAGCTCTTGCTCTTCTTCAATGGCCAGCATCCGAGGAGGACTCTGTCTGTTCTGCCTTCAATCCCAATCCAGTTCAAGAGTCCAATTCTTGAATCTAGTTCTCGTCTGCCGCTGAGTCCAGTCTGAGGCCACCCTGGAGCCTATTACAGCATCAGTGGTGACGGTATTCCCATCAGGTTAGTTGAGTTCAATATTGGCTTTGTATATAGTTATATTCTTGTTATTACTTTCATTAAAGTAGTTTCAGTTTTCCAATCTATAAGTCTCTCTCACTTATTCCCTTTCTCTTCTCCTTGGGAAGGGAGAAGGGCCACTCATTTAGTGGCCAGCCCAACCCCAACCCTTGACAATTACTCGGGCAACAAATATTTTGTGTGTGCTTGTGAATACAAACATTAGATAAGGCTACAAGGACAATGTTGTTGGCACCCTAAAGACATTAGTTTTCTTGCATATCTCTTTACCAAGCTTTACCTTGCTTTTCACTGGAGTGTGACATACTCCATTTCTCAATGCCATGAGAAAGCAGGAGGCTCACGTAGAAGGCTTATATCATACAAACAGGTGTGGTGTCAAAAGAAACTCCAGACTATTTCCAACAGAAATATCCCTAGAGAATAGGAAGTAGGTGTCTGACCCTCCATGGGGAGCAGGCACATCATGAAGGGTCCAAATGCAAACTCCCAAGTCTCTTTAGGGAAACCTATTAGTAAGGTGTGAGAGCACAAGCCACTGGTGTCCTACAGGCAGAATCTGGCACAGTGGTACTTGTCTACCCTTTAAGACTCTGATAGATTGTAGCTCTGTTAGCATCAAGGATCCAACAAGAGAACTCCCAACTATTCTTCTGAATCTGTTGCCTGCAGGTATTCTGCCTTGTATGGAGACAGTTAAATGTCAAGGCAGTGTGAAAAAGGTGTGACAATCAAAATTATTTGGTTAAGGAATGTTAAATTATGATTGTGATTACTTTCATAACAGTTACTTAATTCTGGGAAAATCAAAAGAAATTACTCTGTTATGTTTTACCTTCTCTGTTATTTTACCTCTGATTTAAAAGCACAGTTAACCAGCCCTTGGGTTCAGGAGTGGATAGAATAATATTGTATGTTCATAAATGCTTATACATTGGTCCATGTCACTAAAGTGAAAAAGTTGGCAGCATGTCAGCAGCTGTTGCAACTGGTGTCCCAAAAGGTGATTCCACACTGAAACATCATTTTCAATATAAAGCTGAGGGATCACAAGGGTAAAGCTCTTGCTCTTTTTGTTCTTCAGTGGCCAGCATCTGAGGAGGACTCTGTCTGTTCTGCCTTTGATCCTGATCCAGGCACTCCTGCATCCGGTTCCAGGATCCAGCCCCTGAATCTGATTCTCATCTGCTGCTGAGTCCAGCCTGGGACTTCAGCCAGAGCATCAGTAGTGATGATGACGTAGTTGCCATTGAGGGGGGTTGGATTCAATATTAGTTTTGTATATATAGGTATATATTTCATTTTATTGTTATTATTTTCATTAAAGCAGTTTAAGTTTTCTCTTCCAATCCACAGGTCTCTCTCCCTTATTCGCTTTCTATTCCCCATGAGGGTAGAGGAGTTAACAGAAAGCATTTTTCTCTTGGTTAGTGGCCAGCCCAGCCCTAACCCTGGACACTGAGATTTTAATTTTTTATCCTGGAATTTTTCTGAAGTTTTAAAGAAACCTTCTTGAGCAAAGATTGAAACTGAGCAAAACCATATTCTGCTCTCACAAATGTTGTTGTGGTATCTTAAATATAGGATGTTTCCCATCTGATCATGCTGAATTAATTAGCTTGTCGTTTTTTCCCACTTTACCTATATATATGTATTCAGCATTTGCTCAAGAGCTTATTTCCTTAAACACAATGACCACAAATAGCCTTCCTTATAGATACTATTTGTATTTTTTATCCACATTTCTAAAGGACATCCTGGTCTCCAAGCTAGTGGAATATGGGTTTGATGGATGGACAACTCCCTGGATAAAGAATTGGCTCAACGGCCGCACCCAAAGAGTGGCTGTCAATGGATCCATGTCCAAGTGGAGGTCAGTGACAAGTGGAGTTCCTCAAGGATCAGTACTGGGATCAGTCTTGTTCAACATCTTCATCAGAGACATGCACAGTGGCATTGAGTGCTGCCTCAGCAAGTTTGCCAATGACACCAAGCTGTGTGGTACGGTTGATACGCTGGAGGGGAGGGATGCCGTCCAGAGGGACCTGGACAGGCTGGAGAGGTGGGCCCATGCCAACCTCATGAAGTTCAACAAGACCAAGTGCAAGGTCCTACATCTGGGTCGGGGCAACCTCAAGCACTGATACAGGCTGGGCAGGGACTGGCTTGAGAGCAGCCCTGCGGAAAGAGACTTGGGGGTGTTGGTGGATGAGAAGCTGAACATGAGCCACCAGTGTGCGCTTGCAGCCCAGAAAGCCAACCGTATCCTGGCCTGCATCAAGAGAAGTGTGGCCAGCAGGTCGAGGGAGTTGATTCTCCCCCTCTACTCTGCTCTCATGAGACCCCACCTGGAATATTGCATCCAGTTCTGGAGCCCCTTTTACAAGAGGGATATGGGGGTGCTGGAGAAGTCCAGAGAAGGGGGCCTACAAGAAAGCTGCCAAGGGACTTTTTAGGAGGTCAGACAGTGATAGAACCAGGGGAAATGTATGCAGACTAGAGGAGGGTAGATTTAGGTTGGATATTAGGAAGAAGTTGTTCACTATGAGGGTGGTTAGGCAGTGGAACAGGTTGCCCAGAGAGGTTGTAGAAGCCCCATCCCTGGAAGCTTTTAGGACAATGCTTGGTGGGGCCCTGGGCAACCTGATCTAGTGGATGGTGTCCCTGCCAGGCAGGGGTATTGGAGCTAGATGATCTTTAAGGTCCCTTCCAACTCTGACAATTCTATGATTCTATGAAAATAATTCCAAAGGCTATCATTCCCATTATTGCAATTTACAAATGTGGAGTGAAATTTAATTATGCTACAATTCATACAGCGACTTACATGCAAAATATTGTAGATTCTTTATTATAATATCATTTTCCTTCTACTCTAAATTGTTCCATATTCTGTGGTGCTACAAATAGACCAGACTATTCCTCAAGGAGCTTCTGGTCAGATTTTAGCTATGATACTACAAAGACAATAAAAAAAGAGGGGGAGGTAGATAAGGGAAATTAAGGTTACAACTAACTTAGAGTTAGTTTTAATATAGTTAGTTTTAATATAATATATATCAGAAGTCCATTTCATAGTCTCTCTCTATAGCAATGCAACCAATAGAAAATACAAGAGCATATTTTAACACACATCTAAGAACAATAACTGAATCAGTTTTGTTGTCATAATTCTGGAATAAGACAATTAGGAATACAAGTAGTAGCACTGTACTCAGGAATACAAATCATTCAAAAATATAAAATTATTTTTGCATTAGAAGTACAAAGCCACTTTATAACACACCATCAAATTAGGGCTTAATTTTAAATCATGCCCTTCTTAAGAAAGCAACCTCTATGTCCATTAGCACTGAGCATGTTACTAGTTTCTTGTTGTTGTTCCCAACTGAAAATCAAATGCAGTGTCAGTGAGTTCACCTGTTGACTAGTGAAATGATTCTCTGCAGCTTCACAGAGATTAGTAAACGGTTTCAGGACATGGGAAATATTTGTTACAACAGACTAAAGTTGCTTATTGATTCATAAGGTTACTGAAATGTTTTGCAGAAGGTTTTTGTTAAAAGAGAACCAACTGATCGCACTAAGGAAGTTGCTAACACTGTGTGGTCCTTACCTGTCCAATCCAATGAACTCAGCCTCGTTTTTGAGAGAGAAACATGAAGAATAATTTTCTTCTATTATATTGAAGCTTGCTTCTTAGTTTAGTATCTCAGTACTGCAGTTATTTTCAGATATACATAAGATATCTCAAAACACTTTCCCCCTTTAGTCCCAAAGCTTGCTGCACCTTTCTAATGCATCCATTTTACTGAATGGGCAAATGTCTGACAGCCAGGTTTCCCATTCCTGTGAAGCACCAGTTCTGTCTACTGCACAGAGGTTCAGAAGCACTGTGGGTCCTCTTTAGAAACACAAAAACACTTCTACCTAAGAACTCTGTTCATATTTGGTGCCAAAGGGACACCAGGAGAAAATCTCCAAAGTGGGGAGGTAATGTGAGAGGACATACCAATATTGCAAATGCCACACATCTTTTTCTGTGTCATACATAGATTACTGTCTAGGGATCCAACTTTTGGCTTCCCTGCTTTTAATATCTGGATGTTCTTGAGTAAAGTAAGTGATTCCCAAATACTTTGCTCTGTTTTGCATGCTATGCACTCCTCCTATTTCTCTATTTCATTAACCTCAATCCTTTCACATGTAGGTATGAGAGGAAAATGCCCATCTGACTTGGAAGAGCCTTCCTAGCCCATGTCCCCTAGCTGTGCTGCCCCACATTTGTCGTGGAATAGACACAGTGCTCTGAGTTTGCTACTCCATTTCTCCCCTCAAAAGATCACTCCCGCCTCACAGATGAGAAATAGATCTATTCCTAGGGAACTGCGCAGAAGTGGGCTTGATATAAGAGGGAATGCCTACTTTAAAATATGAGTACTCAAGGAAATGCCTGCTTTAAAACATGAGACTGAATGCTCCAAAAGTCAGCAAGAGAGTCTTGGCATAGTCTGTTTGACATTGTTGAAGTAGATGCCTTGAGCAGAGAGATCACAATGAGGAGGAAAGTTTTCAACCAACTAACTTGACCTCTCCTCAGGACCTACCTCTCCTCACTGGCTCTGCTGTCCAAACCCTCTCTTGTTGTCAACACTTACTTTTAGAATCTTTTAGTGCATTTACTGGGAGGGCACATAGACTCTTGTGCTCTCACTACTCACTGGAGCTTGATGCTGACATTTCCAGCAGTTCAGTTGCTTTGTGCTGTTTTCCTGTTCAACCACCACCAGCATGCACTGGCTGAACTTTGCTATGTGACTCAGTAATATTTTCATTTCAGTACAACTTAATCTCTCTTACTTCCAATCTGTGACCCCTGTGCAGGCCCTTGACTTTTAAAGAGAACAAGCCAAGACACTCCAGCCTTAGTGCCACAAATTACAGTAAAACAGAGCATGTTACCAGCCCAACTTAAAATACAGGATTTGAGATTGTCTGCCGTAGGTGTGGGCCAGGCAACAAGAGGGTCATGGTAGCTGTGAACTCTTCAGTTACTTAGGCCTGGAGGACCAGCTGAAGTCCAGAAAGCCTCCTGGCATGTTCCTACATGCTACACTTCTGTTTAGAACCTCTCCAGCACGTGCACCTTGTCCCAGCTTCCTCACTATCCCCAGCCTTGATCTGCTGCAGGGCAGGGTTTCTGAGGAGGTCTGTGGCTCAGACATCTGTCTCCTGAAGTGCTTGTGTGGAAGAAACCCTCTCCTGGCTAGATACAGGATTTTTTTCAAGCCCTTTTTTATCACTCTTGCCTTAGATTCACTGTAAAGGAGCAAAGATCTTACCCTGCTTGGCTAAGAACAGAAGAGGGATCTTGTATCAAAAATAAGATGAAATTAAAAGGTGGTAAACTTGAAGACAAAAAGCAGAGGTTGTGATTTAAAAGAAAACAAATCAAACCAGAAGCAAAACCAAAATTGTTGTTACAAAACCAGCTTGGGTAGGCAGCAAGAAAAAGTGGATCAAGTCAGGGAGGTGCAGGCCTTCATAAACCTTGAAAGTCACCAGAATATGTTGCAAGAAAGTCATTCAGAAAAATATGTGGCAAAATCGTTTGGAAATATAGTCACATACTCTATGAGTTTGGGGTTCTTTGTCATTTTTACGAAGCCCTTGCATGTCTCTGGCTTGCAATAAGCACTGTGTGTGCAGCCTACCAGATCGAGATTCTGATCGCTGTTCTGTAAGCTGGATTTTTCACTAACATGAATGAGTGGTCTGCTGGCACAGCAATGTGCTGGAATGTTTGGCCCACAGAGTTACATACTGCTCCTGATACGTAATGAAGTGCAGGACTAAGAGTCATTAGGAAAGCTAAGAGTTTTACGGAGAGTATCTGCAGCATACACTTGCATATCTCTAATGGCTGTGATTATGATGCAATACACAGGGCAGAAAAGAAACCTCCTCTCCCTCTTTCCCCAAGGTTCAACATGATTTTCCTACTTTTTTTCCCAGCTTATATCTATTTATGGTTGGGTTGGTTTTTTTTTTATTATTATTTTCATTCTGTCTTTCTTAAGTGTATCAGATCTGGAAAAAACTCATTTTTGCATGATAGAAAAAAAAATGCTGTACTGATTTACAGCCAGTTTAGAATGGAGTAGGTTTTTGTTTCCAATCCTCCTCTCAGGGCAGAATTTTGTTTTTTCAGTTACCAAGACTATAATTGCCGTCTTCCCACAGAAGCTTTTCCCCATTAAAAACATTAGTCAGAGTCCTGAAGTTGAGGTCCACATGTCCTTAAAATCATGACTTTAGACAACTTCAAGAAAATTTTCCAAGTTTATGCCCAGACCTTGCTTTTTCTCTGCTAAGCCTCATCCCAGAAGGTAGGTGATATTTCAGTGCTAGCAGTCCATTGCTTTCCTCTTGCATATCTGCATAGTTTTCTGACAAACCTCCTTACAAGTAAGATAATTATAGTTATGCAACATATTTTGCAACCTCAGCTCTTAGGAAAAAAGCTAATTTGCATCACCATCAGAGAACATGAATTCAAATGGCGTGAAATTTAGTAGTGCTTAAGCAAAACCTGACTAATCTAAAGTTTATGCCCAGTGAGACCATTAATTTTTATTTCAAACAGATTAAATTCTTTGGCTCTAGAAGAAGGGAGAAGGAACAGGAGAAATGCTATGCACAAGCAGTTTTATTCAGTGCCCGGGAAAAATGAAACACCAAATGTTTGGCTGATGGACATGAGTAAAACATTGACATAAGTTGCCCTCATGAAGGTTTTAACTTCTCTCTAGCACTCTACATCTATTAGGCAGTATTGGACTTTGATTGTAGGCAGAGGCCCAGCATTCCCAGAGCTCCTCAGACATACATTTTAGAGAATCTTTCTGTACTTGTGCAAAAAGCAACCTCAACTTGAGAATATGCTCCCATACAGACGGAATTGCCTTAATCTGATACCATCCATACCAACAGCCAACTATTGTCAGTGCTATAATTATTTACATGCAGGACAGGAATCAGAGATTTTGAGTGTAAGAAAGTAGCGCATTTTATGCTTTTGTATCTTGCCCAGTGCCTTTTGATGTCTCTATGGCATTTTGATCAGTCCAGGTGACAAGTGGATCTTTCTATCCTTTTCTTGCTTCCCTAAGGGTGTATGAACATGCAGAAACTTGCCTCACTAATTGCACAGGTGAAGCAACCATGTGCCACTTCCTGTTACCGAGGGTATTGCTATCTATGGAGCTCTGCAGTTTACAAATACTACTACATCTTATAACCAGTACTACATGGACCACAGAAACTCATAACTGCTCCATGTGAAAGCGTTCCCAGTTTCCAGGGTGTGTTCAAGAAGGCCTGGGAAGAATACTTCCCAAACCCCTGTTAAGCAACAGTAAGCAGATGAGTTGTCTGCTCTCCCTTCACCTGTGTAACAACCCCTGCTCTCGTGTGCATTTCCCAGAGTGATTCTGATAAGCCCTGACTAGACATTGCTGCAGTGCTGGCCTGCACTGGAAATTCTGGCAGAAGTGTCTTAGTCTTAGCATTGTTTTTATGTGCCTGGCTTATTTTGTTCTGGAGTAATCACTATACTCAGTGAGGAAACAGTAGCAACTGCACATGGATAAGCAAGTTTTAACCATGATATTTTGCTCCCCGTGCTCACTTCTTTTGTGAATGTTAACATAAAGATATTGCCTTGCCCTTTTTCAATGTTTAAAAGGCATCCTTCCTCAGCCTGCAAGCTAATAATTAACAAGAGTTTATTCTCACAAGCCTTCATTGAGGCAAGTAGATACAATTATCACCATTTTACTGAAAAGATAATTGAGATACAAAGTTTAATGGACTGCTTAAGGCCATATGACAATTAAGATCTTATTTTTATTTACAGTTTTTTTGAACAATTTGGAAAGTCACATTCAGAGAAAGGAATCTCAAAAGAACTAGCCTGCTTTATAGAGCTGTAAATGAGATCATTGACTCTAATCTAAACTAAACTACCTTTTCTGTGTTAGCCAATGAGACCAACACTCGTTTACATCTCACTTAACAGTTCAGCTGCCTCCCTCCAGACCAAATCCTTCTCTGGCAGAGAAGCACTCAACAGCAACATGCAGCACAAGCTTTACTTTAAATTAGTTTGAAAACAAGTTCATGATATCAGTGCAAAGTCTTCCAGCAGTGATCTTCACTAAACCTGTCTTCTGTCATTCAGTTCATCTTGGTGTCAGACTTCTTGATAAGAACCTGCACAGTGAATCAGCTTGAAGTAATGATAGTAACTTCACTCTTCTCACAGATGTCTTACTCCCCTGTATATGCATGACCCAATCATCCAACAGAGGAAGAAATCCTATGAAGCTATGTGCTTCTGCACTCCTGTTTTCATCTTTTCATCTTATCAGCCATAGAGTAGGGTAGAACCATGATGTCTTGCTTTACAGTCTGGTGACAAAACAAAACCAACATGTCAAGCCATGCCCAATGAAGACCATTGTGCAATACTCACTCCATGTTCTAGCAAAAGTATCAAACTCCATTTGCCAAATATATTCTTTCCTGAAATTCTTTCAGTTTTTTCTGGATAAGAGACACTAGATGGAATATTTTTTTAAGTCTACCAAAGCTGAGACCTTCCAGGAAGGAAGAAATAGAATTATTATCAAAAGTTAGCAACTAGTTTCTGATAGAAAACTAATATCATAGTTACCAATTTAGCATTATTTCCTTTAATCCTGCTAGGATTTACCCTAGGAATACTACAAGAAAAACCTCACCAGTAAGAACAGTGGTTTCCAATTTTCATATTATAACTCATGCTTCATGAGATTCCAGTACACTACTGTGTTGTCTTAATAAATATACTGTAAATATGCTGTACAAATATATCAAGGTATGGATGAGGACAAGTGACTTCCCTTTTCTTATTTTAATAGGAGAATTCAGTCCATGGAGTTGTTTGTTCATTTATATATGTATTTTAGCTAGTGGAATACATAGAATCATAGAATTGTTTAGGTTGGAAAAGACCTCTCTGGTGATTTATATTTCAAGTCATATTTGTCCTTGATGAGTCATGATATATTGTTTTCTGTGCTTGAGAGGCAACATTCCCTCACTGGGTAACAATTTGAGTAGGACTGAAAGCCCTGCCATCAAACCAAGCCTCAGGAAGTTCTGTTCCAGCTTTGTGCAAAAACACACTCCTAGTCTGGAAGCTCAAAATTAACACTGGTAACAAAAGAGCAGGGACTAGTGTCATGGGTGTTATCTCTGGCACTCAGGAGTCCAAGCAGTATAGCATACTGCAGGGGAGAACCTGTTGTCTAGCCAGGCAGAGTTTCTCCATGTTCTGGCTAAAGCTATGGAGGTATACTGGTTCTTAGTTTCATATGCAGTGTGTGTATTGCTTACCCAGTAAATTTTGCCCTTAATATGGTACTTTTTAATCATGCATGGAGCCACAAGTCTGCCATGTGCTTTCAGCTGAATTTTCCCCTGTGTGGACTAATAGGCTAAAAATACAGAACTTGTGTGGTACACGGAATTAATTTTAAAAGACTACAATTTATTCCATACTGTCTCTTACTAAAGCTTCCTTTGTTCTCTCTCCTTTAGGCTGCAGGACCAGCTTGCAACTGCTCTTTTAAACTGGCTTAACTGAACTTCCTAAATCTTTCCTTCCAGCAGCAGAACGATCAGAGGACTGGAGCACCTCTCCTATGAGGACAGACTGAGTTGGGATTATTCAGTCTGCAGAGGAGAAGGCTCCGAGAAGACCTTATTGTGGCCTTCCAGTATCTGAAGGTGGCCTACAAGAAAGCTGGGGAGGGACTTTTTAGGAGGTCAGACAGTGATAGAACCAGGGGAAATGGGTGCAAGCTAGAGGAGGGTAGATTTAGGTTGGATATTAGGAGGAAGTTCTTCACTATGAGGGTGGTTAGGCAGTGGAACAGGTTGCCCAGGGAGGTTGTGGAAGCCTCATCCCTGGAAATTGTAAGACAATGCTTGTTGCGGCCTTGGGTAACCTATCTAGTGGATGGTGTCCCTGCCAGGCAGGGGTGTTGGAACTAGACGATCTTTGAGGTCCCTTCCAACTCTGACAATTCTATTATTCTATGATTCTAAGTTCCCATGGAAACACTGGGGGAAACAATGCAAATCTTAGGGGATTGCTGCCTGAGCCTGAGCTTTAAGTGGAGCTTCATGGTCATATCATGATTGTGGAAGGGTTAATGCCTGAAGAGCCTATGATAACTTTTGGAGAACAAGCAAATAACAGCATGCTAAGTTTTGGGTAAGACTTAGGCACAGAACTATACTTTTTGCCACCACTTAAGGAAGGTTGTTACAATGCATGCTTTATTGCCATTCTCCTGTGTGTCCTTGTAATTTTAAGAAGAAACATTCTTCTCATTTCCGTAGCAACACCTATTAGTGAGATGCAGCTGTTTAGTTTGTTGCTGTTGATTTTACCCAAAAAGCTGCTTTTGAAACTAACAGTTAAGAAGTAGTATGCAGTCTGTAGTCCTCATTTCTCTGTTCCTCATGACATAAGTACTATGGAGACTGGGGAATGTGAGATCTTCCAGCCATTCCTTTACGTTGTCAGAACATTAGATAAAAATGAAATTTATCCCGTTTTCAACATAAATAATTTTAACAATGGTTAACAATGGTATCTTCATTTTTTGCTTTTACTGCTGCAGTAAAGTCATAGTACTGCTTTTAATGCTGCAGGACTGCATTAAGTCTTCAGATTGCAGACATGTCTATGTCCTACCAGTAAATTTAAGCTTAAGATCCTTGAGTTCTGTCTCCTTCCCTGAATAACAGTTTACCTGCCTTACTGTTCTGCACCAGAGCCTGACTTGTCTATGTGAGTGAGTTCATGGATGTTGGGTTTCTAGTACCTATAACATACAAGTAAATATGGGGCACAACACCTCTGACAGAGTACCTGGGATCTGTGGTCACAGAATTGGTGATGCATGCTTTATGTCAGGTTTGTGTCATGAGCTGCTTCAGGTCTCTAGTGTCATCAGCTGACCATGCAGTGCGTGGTGCCCTTAATACTTATCTCAAGTGAGCTTTGTAGTATTGTTAAGTTTTATGTACAGATCAACCCAGGACAAGAATGGTTGCCATTGTTTGTAACTAAAACTATGGCATGTTAAAAACAGGGCAAAATTCTGGGAAATACATGGCTTAAGATTTATAAAGTGCTATTAAAGAAGGAAAAATTACACAGTTCTTTATGAAATACAAAGAGCTAAACAGTTAGCTGTAGAAAACAATCTAAAAAGGTATATTTTTATACATATATATTAATGGCACAGTTTTATAGTTGATCAACTTAAACTTAGTTTAAACTAAAACTTGAAGATAATACATTTAAGTAAGACCTAGATTCATATTACCTATAGCTGACAACATCTGATCTCTCCCAAGTTAAATATCTATTCTAAGTATTCTATTCTAAGCCAGCAGATTTTTTGTGTGGTAAATGGGAAAAGAGAGGGGTACATCTGTAGAGGAGCATGCGACCTGTTATGGTTTGGGTTAGAACAGAATTAATTCTGTTCAGTAACTGTGTTTTCTAAAGTATTCCATGACCGCGTGCATAGGGTAGTGTCAGTTTTCCCACAGACACACACACCTTGCCTGGACTGTCCCTTTAAGAAACCTGAGATTCCTGAATCAAGGACACTGCAAACCCCACCCCACCCAGGTGGGGGAAGCCAGGGGAATGCTGGGTTTGGCTGGGGGATTTCTGTTACACTCGTGGCCATGAGGGAGCTCCCCTTTCTTCTCCCTCTGCTGTGACTTGGATGCTGTTTCTGCGTTGCTGTCTGTCAGTGCTCTGAGACACACCTGGAGTTGCTTGGGCTGCCTGACACAGCGGCTCTGCCCCAAGACGCTCCGCAGCCT
>VWZX01003046.1:41884-68070 GCA_013399015.1 Galbula dea
CAACTCAAATACCTGTGAATAATCCCTCATTCAGGAGTAATTTACACATGCAGTTTAAGTTAGACATTACCTCAGTAATAGCTAGGTGAGATTAATCACTCTGTGTGACTTGCCCAAGGTCACATAGGAGGTTAATGCTGGAGTATGACCCAGAGTCCTCAGCTCGATGCCTCAGCTCTAAAAGTATCTGCCTCCTTTGATGCTCTGGTTTTAACTTAATGCACTGTGTTTTACTTCCTTTCTGATCCAGCAGAAAGTTCAAGTTTTCAATGTGATGTAAGAAGTAAATGGGATTTAATAAAAAATGTTAGTAATCTTGTGTCATTTCTGGTTTTGTCTGCTATAGTAAAAGGTCATTCTTTTCACAGTAATTTGGTCTGGGAAAATTCTACATGGTTTTCTTTTCAACCAAAGTATAGTAACTTTCACTAAAGCACTATGTGCTGTGAAATATAGTTTAAAAGCATATTGGTATTCAAGCAGGAGACCAAAGCTGCCCTTGGAAGTAGATAATAGCTTTTTAAATTTAGAGACAAAGAGAAGTTATGTCTCCTCTCTATTGCTTTCACCATTGTGAAACAATGCTCTGTCTAATATCTCCGGGGTGATTCCTCTCTGTCCTCTGAGAGTAAAAGGTCATCTGCAGTTGTTTGACATAGGCTATGTCAACATCAGCCTGGCATTTGATTTAGCAGACAGTCAGCAATGTGCCATTCCCTTCCTATTCTAAGGAATGCAGCTGTCCTGGGTGTCAGGGGCTTGGGGAATGGCACTCCAGTCACCCATGTTAACCTCTGGTAAATGACCTGAAAGTGCAAACAGAAAAGATAAAGTCTTGTTGTTTGCTAACTGAGGTTCTTTAGCTGTGAATTACACAGAAATTGCTAATGAGGTAGCCCTAACACTCTTACTTGCCTTCAAATCTTTCAGCTGGTGTTCAGGAGCAGTCTGTCACAAGTTATAACAGTTCAATGCCATGAAGTTCTTTGTACTGCCCCGTCACTTCTGTATTGGAATTAAGAGAAGGCCATGCAAACATAGCTTCAATACAGAATCATGGCAAGAAGATTTTCTTCCTTATTGGTTGAACTCAATGGACGGGTATGACTCAATACCTCTCTGATCCTGATTACATCAGGATTCATATTTATGACAAATAACTCTCCAGATCATTTTCTTCTCAGTACTTTGTAGCCTCATAGGGCACAAATGCACACAAGATTTTAACCTGCAAGTTGCTGGTTCTGAAAAAAAACACCAAGAGCAGAAGGAAACACAGTGGGAAAAAAAGAGAAATTTGGAGGATCCTGTATGCTTTTTCTGGGATCAGTGAATGTGGTGACACTCACCCCTGCTCTACTTAGAAATTGAAGCTGCATCTATGTGACAGGAGTGTGAACCTATTGTGCTTGCCTGTATAATACTGCCTTGAACTAAGATATTACACAAATAATAACAAAAGCTCTATTAATAGCTTGGACATATAATGTTTCTCACCTATCTTCTCTGGTAATCATGTTGAACAAAGTTCAAGTTTGAACAAATCTGTCTCCTTTCAGACACCATGATTATGTGAACTGTGCTGCTGTAGAAATCACTGATGTGTGTACAGGTGACAGTACAAAACTCAGAATGCAGAAAGCCCATACTTGACACAATTTCCAAGTTGGAATTTTCTCAAATGCAGCATGTTGCAGACTGCATTTTGTTTTCATAAAATGAACACAACCAGTTAAATACCTCTGTATATACATTGCCCAATTTTACCAAAAAAAAGAATGAATCAGGACACCAAAATGATGATCTGGCTGAAAAATGATAAAGGTTACTTAATAAAGTACTTTTACTCAGTAAAACAAAAGGGTGTCTAGTTGTATTCAGAGCTTTTAACCTCCTCAATCTCATACTTCAATATAGCTCCCATGTTCAGACTTTGTTTTCTAAAATAAATTGCAAAAAGCATCATGTTTTGAAAAACACACCTTCACGCTATGAGAAAGGATCTTGCATAAAAGCAGCTCAAAACACAGGAAGAAATCACAGTTTGGTTGCATCCTTGGTCATTATTGTTCTTTGCAATGTGTTTGCAACACCAAATCAGCTTGGTGGTGGCCCTACAGTTAGGATCCTGTGTTAGCCCTCACTGTAATTTGCATGATAATGCTAGGAGCCAGTTCCACCAGAAAGTACTTTTGCTGATGAAATGTAATTATACAGGCTTCAGTGCAAAGAAGCCCTTTAGTGTAAAGCCAGCTCTGTGGACAACAGTGAAACTGCCTTTATGCTTAGAACTACATATATATGTAAATGAAGTCAGTGCCTTTTCCTGTTTTTCCCCTTTCCACAAGAAAATAGTCAATTCAGGTACAAGAGAAGTGGACAAACCCTCCTTATTCCTATCCTTGGAAATAACCATCCTAGAGGTTGTACTTATTTGTGGCACATCTTCTCAACCACTACGTGCAGCGTAAAGGACCCAAAAAATCTTCTCACTTACTGCACAAAGGAAAGGACTAAAAACATTTGAGCTAACATATACAGGAAGGATTGACACAGAGCTTGGTAGCC
This sequence comes from Galbula dea, assembly GCA_013399015.1. Lineage (NCBI taxonomy): Eukaryota > Metazoa > Chordata > Aves > Piciformes > Galbulidae > Galbula > Galbula dea. Next base: position 44,453 of record VWZX01003046.1, read on the forward strand.
TAGAAGAGGATTTTCTAAAGCATCTCACTAGACCAAATCACTATCTTACAGTGAAATCAGGGAAGGTTTGACAATTGTGCATGTGAGTATCTTTACATCTTACTGTTATCCAAATACTTCTTGAAATCCAATCTGCACCTGATCTGTTACTTTCTCTTGTCAATCTGTACTGGATACTGTATGAAGCAGTAGTTGGCACAGTGTTAAATTAAAAATAACATATTAAGAGTAAGGAATGGGAAAAAAAAAAAAGATATAAAGCAACAAAAAACCACCTTGAGTTATAACAGCTAATCCAAAGCTTGAAGGAGCTGAAAACTTGCTTACAAGACAAAGGCTGATGAGGCAGTTCCTGCTTTTTTTAGCAACTGGTTTAAGCTGAATCATCTTCATCCTTGACTTTTGTGCAAAACCAGTAAGATGACGAGTTCTTATTTGAAGCAGAAGAGAGAAGCACTGGAAGGAAGCACAGCTCAAGAAAACAGATTACATTTGTTTAAAAGTTTTAATTATCTCAGACAAAACAGTGGATAAAATAATGCTTCACTATTTAATATATCCTGATATTAAAATGAAAGGAAATACGCAGACAGCGATCAAGAGAGGCTTTCACAGTTGTTGTGGACCAGCATCCCACTGCACTAGGTCTTAAAGCAAAACAGATTTTTCAGCATTTGTAGGGAAAGTGAATTTGTATCCAAATTGCTGGAAACTATAATAGAGTTCTAAGGAAACTGCTTACTTTTCCTCATAATACTAGTGCAAGTTTAATTAGTCAGGTGCACATTAATTCACTTGGAATTAGCTATTAATGAAGAATCTGAATGAGATCTTATGTGTTCCTTTTCTTAACCATCTACGATGAACTCTGTTTGGACTTTTCTCACAAAAACTGACTACTCACCATTAGAAATGATACAGCTTTCCAGACAAGCTACAAACTAACTCACCTGACAAAAACTATCACTTTTTGTTAGTGATCTAAGATCCAAACCCAGCATGCTTTTTTACATACAGAAAAGGGATTAACTAAATTCCCAGCTTCTGTGAAATACTGAGTTAGAAGTGATGATGTTGGAATTATTTTTCTTCCCTCTCTTTATATTGAAAAAGTGACAATGCATCTTGGCTTTGATAGCATGGACTATGAAAGAAAATAGTATGCGTAGTATGCAATAGTAAGCCAGAGGAAAACTTACAGTCAAGCTGCAGTAAAAATAAATATAATTTCTCAATGCTTAGATTTTGCCTGCAGAACATTGAGTAAAAAGACACCCCAAAATGGCAGACAGATATAAGTATTTTTTCTTCATTTCCCAAATTACATATCCCATAGGAAATGTTTCCCACAGGAAGGTCTTTGAGCAAATCTCTTACAACAGTGTCTCTGTAGGGGATCTTTTCCTTTTTTCTGAAACAGAAATAATGACAACTTCTTTTCCTCACAAGGCTATTCCAAGGTCAAAGTATTATAAACTGAGTATTTCTAAAGTCATTTGAGAGTGGCTGTTTAAAATTAAATAAGAGAAGCTAGTTTTCAAAGAGGCCTTAACTTTGACCTCTAATTATACAAGTGTGTCACAGTGGCAACAATGACTGTTGAGTGCAGACCCATCTAAGACAACTTAAACCTGCTGCCTCAGGTCTTGTACCTGCATTATTCTGGCAGACTAGATTTCTTATGAGTTGTAATTCTTAAATGTTAAAACCAATATGGCATTGACTCTTTGAACAAGTGACACATGAGCTTTGCTATCCCAAAGCTGTGGGAGAATCATAAAATAGTTTAGGTTGGAAGGGACCTTAAAGATTATGTAATGCATTGATGACAACTTGCTCCTCCAAATGGTAGAGGAACCAACTAGGAAAGGAGCTATGCTGGGCCTTGTTCTTACCAACAGGGAAGGGCTGGTGACCAACATAAGGTTCAGGGACAACCTTGGCTGCAGTGACCATGAAGCACTAGAATTCAAGACCTTTAGGGCACGTAGGAGGATATATTCTAAGCTCACAACCCTGGAACCATGAAGCACTAGAATTCAAGACCTTTAGGGCACGTAGGAGGATATATTCTAAGCTCACAACCCTGGAACCATGAAGCACTAGAATTCAAGACCTTTAGGGCACGTAGGAGGATATATTCTAAGCTCACAACCCTGGAACCATGAAGCACTAGAATTCAAGACCTTTAGGGCACGTAGGAGGATATATTCTAAGCTCACAACCCTGGAACCATGAAGCACTAGAATTCAAGACCTTTAGGGCACGTAGGAGGATATATTCTAAGCTCACAACCCTGGAACCATGAAGCACTAGAATTCAAGACCTTTAGGGCACGTAGGAGGATATATTCTAAGCTCACAACCCTGGAACCATGAAGCACTAGAATTCAAGACCTTTAGGGCACGTAGGAGGATATATTCTAAGCTCACAACCCTGGAACCATGAAGCACTAGAATTCAAGACCTTTAGGGCACGTAGGAGGATATATTCTAAGCTCACAACCCTGGAACCATGAAGCACTAGAATTCAAGACCTTTAGGGCACGTAGGAGGATATATTCTAAGCTCACAACCCTGGACTTTGGACATGCAGACTTTGATCACTTCAGGGATCTGATGGCCAAAGTACAATGGGACGAAGCCTTAGAGGGAAGGGGGGCCCAGGACAGCTGGTCAATTTTCAAGGATCACCTTCTCCATGTCCAGGAGCTATGTATCCCAACAAAGACAAAGGCAGGAAAGAAAGCTAGAAGACCTGCATGGATGAACAAGGCACTCCTGGACACAATATCTCATAAAAAGAATCTATAGGAGTGGAAGAAGGGACAACTAGAATTGGGGGCATACAGGGAAGCTGTTCAGAGAGCAAGAAATTTGGTTAGGAAAACTAAAGCTCAGTGGGAATTAAATCTAGCCAGGGAGGTCAAGGGGAATAGTAACATTTCTATAGATATATTAATGGGAAAAGGAAGATTAGGGAAGATGTGGGCCCCCTCAGAAANCAAAGGCAGGAAAGAAAGCTAGAAGACCTGCATGGATGAACAAGGCACTCCTGGACACAATATCTCATAAAAAGAATCTATAGGAGTGGAAGAAGGGACAACTAGAATTGGGGGCATACAGGGAAGCTGTTCAGAGAGCAAGAAATTTGGTTAGGAAAACTAAAGCTCAGTGGGAATTAAATCTAGCCAGGGAGGTCAAGGGGAATAGTAACATTTCTATAGATATATTAATGGGAAAAGGAAGATTAGGGAAGATGTGGGCCCCCTCAGAAAAGAAACGGGAAAACTGGTGACGGGTTATAAGGAGAAGGTTGAAGTTCTCAATAGCTGCTTTACTTCATTCTTCACTGGCAAGGGCTCCAGCCACACCCCCAAAGTCAAAGAAGATAATGGCAGGGCCTGGAAGATAGAAATGCCTGTGGAAAGTGAAAATCAGGTTCATGACCATATGAAGAACCTTAGAGTTCACAAGTCCATGGGACCCAGTGGGATACACCCACAGGCACTGAGAGAATTGGCAGGTGAGGTTGTTAAGCCACTCTCTATTGTATTCCAAAAGCCATGGCAGTCTGGTGAAGTCCCCACTGACTGGAAAAGGGGAAACATAACCCCCATTTTTACAAAGGGAAAGAAGAATGATCCTGCAAACTATAGGCCTGTCAGTCTCACCTCTGTGCCTGTAAGATCATGGAACAGATCCTCCTGGAGGCACTGCTGAGGCAGACAGCTAATGAAGAGATGATTGGGTATAATCAACACGGCTTCACCAAGGCTAAATCATGCCTGACAAATCTGGTGGCCTTCTATGAAAAGGTCACAACATCAACAGACAGGGGAAGAGAAACTGATGTCATTTACCTGGACCTGAGCAAAGCCTTCGACACTGTCCCACACGAGATCCTGGTCTCTAAGCTAGTGGAATATGGTTTTGATGGATGGACAACTCCCTGGATAAGGAATTGGCTCGGCGGCTGCACCCAAAGAGTGGTTGTCAATAGATCCATGTCCAAGTGGAGGTCAGTGACAAGTGGAGTTCCTCAAGGATCAGTACTGGGATCAGACTTGTTCAACATCTTCATCAGAGACAGGGACAGTGGCATTGAGTGCTGCCTCAGCAAGTTTGCCGATGACACCAAGCTGGAGGGGAGGGATGTCATCCAGAGGGACCTGGACAAGCTGGAGAGGTGGGCCTATGCCAACCTCATGAAGTTCAACAAGACCAAGTGCAAGGTCCTACCTCTGGGTCGGGGCAATCCCAAGCACTGATATAGGCTGGGCAGCAATTGGCTTGAGAACAGCCCTGAGGAAGGAGACTTGGGGGTGTTGGTGGATGAGAAGCTCAACATGAGCCACCAGTGTGCGCTTGCAGCCCAGAAGGCCAACCGTATCCTGAGCTGCATCAAGAGAAGTGATTCTCCCCCTCTACTCTGCTCTCGTGAGACCCCACCTGGAATATTGCATCCAGTTCTGGAGCCCCTGTTACAAGAGGGATATGGGGGTGCTGGAGCAAGTCCAGAGAAGGGTCACAAGAATGATCAGAGAACTGGAGCACCTCTCCTATGAGGACAGACTGAGACACTTGGTGTTGTTCAGTCTGCAGAAGAGCAGACTCTGAGGAGACCTTCTTGTGGCCTTCCAGTGTCTGAAGGGGGCCTACAAGAAAGCTGGTGAGAGACTTTTAGGAGGTCAGGTAGTGATAGAACCAGGGGGAATGGATGCAAACTAGAGGAGGGTAGATTTAGATTAGACATTAGTAGGAAGTTGTTCACTATGAGGGTGGTTAGGCAGTGGAACAGGTTGCCCAGAGAGGCTGTGGAAGCCCTGGAAAATTGTAAGACAAGACTTGATGGGTCTCTGGGCAACCTGATCTAGCGGATGGTGTCCCTTCCAGGCAGGGGGTTTGGAACTAGATGATCTTTAAGGTCCCTTCCAACTCTGACAATTCTATTTTTCTATGATTCTAACAACCTGTCATGGGCAAGTATACCTTCCACTAGACCAGGTTACTCAAAGCCTCATCCAATCTTGCCCTGAACACTTCCACAGAAGGGACATCCACACTTTCTCCGAGCAACATGTTCCAATGTGTCACCACCCTTGCAGTGTAGAATTTCTTCCTAACATCAAGGGGGTTTTTCAGTTTATATCTCTTACCTGTCTTTAAACTAACAATAATAAAAGATCCTGTAAAAAGATAAATAAATGAAAAAGACTAAACAAAATTTCAAATACTGATGTCTCTGTGCCCTTGACCCTTCTCTTGTGGTTTGTTCTCATCATGTACGTATCACTATTTTTCCGTCAGTACCCCACCTCTGAGCCGCCCCAGCAAATACATGTGAATTCTGTTTCCCTCAGGATGTCTGCAAAAGCCTTCATTTGTTAAACTATTTTCAGGAACATTAAGTACACTTACATTATTTATAGTACAGCTGAAGCTATTTCCCAAATTGCAGCTGTTCTGCAATAATTTTCCTTCTTTTATTCAAGGTGCATGACAACTACTGCAATGATGCTTTTGGAAAATGTACCAGAAATTCTCATCTCATTTGGGGTTGTTTTTTTAGGTTTTGCTTACTGAAGAACTTGAACTTTAGCATAGAAATATTTAAGCAAATTCCACCATACATATTACATAGAAACAATTATTAGATATCCTTTCAAAAGATTAATTCCTTCATGCTTTCATACATACACATTCATAAAACCTTGCTAATCCAATGCTTTTGTTAACCAAATTGATATCGCCACTTACTTCCATAATAGAAGTTGTTAATACTGTCCTGTAATATAAAACTCAATCCTTCACGATAACTGAAAATAAAAGATTCAGCATAACCTTGGGCACAGGCATCATCCAACAGGAAAAAACAAAAGCACAGGTTCTTGACATGCTTGCAGATCCTTCATATAGACAGGGGCACTCTCCTCCACAGTAGAAAAGATGCTCATTGGTAGTGGGTATGTCAAATAGCGCTGAAGATCCTGTAACACCTCGAGGAGATACACACTTCATCCGCCAAAAGTATTGGCTTAAAGTCTCTTCAGGAAAGCAGACAAACACACAGACATTCACATTCCTCTCTTTCCCTTTGCACTGGCACTGATTGCCTTTTCCGTGACAGCTTCAGCCAAAGCCAGAAACTGCATCATTAAGTCCCAGTGTTGTGGCAGTGTAAGGATTGCCAATTGCTAGCTGTTGTTTCTGGGGCCGCAAGTTTCCTCCCTCAGCAAAGGGTCTAACAGATGTTAGAGCTGGCAAAAGGGAAGGGCTGGGTTGTACTGTTAGGGTGGGGATCAAACCAGGACTGTGGCAATCATGCAATGGGGTCTGGGGGCAATCATGCAATAGGGTCTGGGGGCAATGGTCTGGGGGCTTTGATGTGTAGCCATTGCAGTAGTTAACTACATATAACTTAAAAAAAAAAAAAATCAAAGCTACTCTCTTAGGAAGGTGCTGTGCCACACTGCTCACCAAGATTAACACCTGAACTTATTCTACAGCTTCACAGGGAGGAAGCAAACTCTGCATTTAAGTCTTGGAGCTGAGGTCTGCATTAGCAGGTAATTTTACCAAAATCAGTCTTTTAAAGCTACCTTCCCTTCCCAAACAGAAAAAAAAATCGACTTTTATATGTGAAATAACCCTAGAGCCCTTTGCAACAGTAATGTATGGCCCCTATATAGTGGTGTAAAATGCCCTGACTTAAAGATTCAATTCTTTAGTCATCATGGCTAGGCTTCGCGAACAAAGATTTGGGAAGGGCTCTACCCACATTTGTTGCAAGCACGTTGGTGGCTAAAAAGGCCAATATGAGATAGGCATGAGCGGTTGCAAAAGGAACAGCGGAAAGACTCCTTAGATGGTGTGTTCTGCAAGGCACGATTCTTTTCTCCTCAAGGGTGATCCTGGGTGCTTTCTCAAAACCATCCACAGCATTATAGATGGTGTGTCTCCAGGCCTCCTGCTTGGAGGCCAGAGTAGACCAGTTATGATGATCAATATGGCCAAGGCTGAGATGTTGTTTCAGGGAGTCCTTGTATCTTCTCTTTGGAGCTCCTCTCTTGCGGCAGCCGGTGGCAAGTTCAGCATAAAGCAAGATCTTAGGGAGGCGGTGGTCCTTCATCCTTGAGATGTGCCCTGCCCATTGCAGCTGTGTTCTCAGTAACATGGCCTCAATACTTGTGACTGCTGCTTGTTCTAGAACAGATGTATTGGTCACATGCATAGGTCACATACATAGGTCACAGCTATGGAAATAATATCAGAAGTGGGAGGAGATATCAAAAGAGAATAGGTAGTCACTTACTCTGAAGCAAGAAACCAAAGAGCTGAGATAGGAGCTTTCCTAAATACTATGGGGATGACATTTTTTGTGTAAGAAAACCAGAGAGTAAAGTTGGTAGGATAATGTAAAGTCAGGAAAACCAGATGGCATAACAACTGACAGTCCTGCACACTGGAAAAACACAGAGCCATCAAGTCTATCTTGGTGTACTACAGTATATGAAGCATTGTATTCAGCTGTGATGCATTATTATATTCATTTAAACTGCAGTCATACTTGGATAGTATGTCCTACAACTAAGTATCTTCTGGTATTTTCTCACCACAGAAAAAGGGAAATGCCTGATACCTTTACCCCAGTGATAAAGCTTGCCTGAGAAGCTCCTTCCTCCCTGTTCTGTTTTTATGCACGTCACTCATGGCCCTCCCACACCCTAAGTTCTGCTGTTCATCTGACTGTGGGCTTATGAAATTATCTTGGTTAAGTATCAACCAATTTTTCCTCTCTGGAAAGGGCTTATATGAGACTCAGATAATTTCAGGATCATATCTGATCTCCCTACATGTGTATTTGTTTACACTTTGCCTTGTCATTGTAGCATCTGAATGCCATGTAATTTGACAAGCCTTACATATGTTCCACAGTGCTAGAATTAATGAGTGGGACTCAAAAGCCATTATATCTATTACAAACATCTTTGATAATGTGTGTGGGGTAATCCCCATCTGGAATGTGGCCACCCACACAGTATGGCTATTGAGACACCTGTATGATACAGATAATAAATACTGGCAAAAATAACATCAGCTCTTACTCATCTTTGCTTTAAGAAAAGAGGAGGTGCATTCAAGTGGCCACGTCGTCAGCTTAAGGGAAAAACAATCCCAGGGTTAGGGTACAGTAGAGGTGAATTACTCTTATTTTGGGTTGATGCTGAAGACTGCAGTTAAATTATCCAGCTGCCCTGCTTCTCACTCCCCTCTGCTGTGTTTTCTGCTCCTCTTTCCCCACTGCTTGCTCTTATTTGACCAGCCTGATCATAGAGCTAAATTGTTATAAAGCCAGCCCTACCAAATAAATAAGTGAATTATTTTATCCTTGTTTGGCTTCCTGAGCTGATTCACCTCACCCACTCGACTCCTGCACTGGGTTCCAGTTGTTTTGCTCTGTTTACCCTCCACAATTATGACAGCAGTTCCCCATACTAGATATCAGAAAGCATCAGCATTAGACTAGATGTGTGTAAACAGGCAAGTACTGGTTTAATTTGTTTGGGTTTGCCAGCATTGATCTGAGGGTAACATCTTTAAAAGCAATTACGTGAATCTGAGGAAAGTGTTTTGTTGAATGACTTGGCACAGAGCTTCTGAAGACAGGACAGAAACTGAATTCCTGTAAGTTCTGAGAAAGTTACTCAGCAATTTCTGCATCAAGCCTGTACCTTTTGCTTGAGCATTTCCAGACTTCATTTCAGCAGATCTCCAGTCCTGGAGAAGATGAAGAATCATTAAATAAGTGTGATTTCCAGCAATTAATTTGCTTCATTGCTAAAAATTCAGGCTTTATTTCCAGCCTGAATTTGATTACTTTTGACTTCCAGCAAGTGGATCTTCTTGTAGTGTTGGTCCCTTTATACTGGGCTCTATTCTATATAACTATAGAAATAGAGCACAAGAAAAAACAGTTTATAAAACAGTTACTTCACTGTCAGTCTCAAATATTGCTGATAAGATGTACATTCCTGTGAATCTTCATATTGTCTTACTTCACCTTTTTCCTAGGGGCACTAGAGAAAGCTGTTGGGGAAAACATCTTAGTGTAGCCCATAGCATTTGTTACTCTGCAAAGTTCATGTACCTACACTGTAAAAAAGACTGGAATGATTTTGTTTTTATGAGAACAACATATTCAGCTGCATGTATTATGAATTTTTCTTTTTAGTCATTATCTGATGTGCTACACAATGGGCACAGCTGGAGAAGAGACGTCACATTATTGAGTCCACTGGGCAAGAGTGATGCCCAGATGCTCAAATGGTCTGTCAACCTCATCAGAGGCTTAGAATTTGAGATGATTTTTCTAGAGTTTGACTGGAAGGACCAGGGTTTATACTTCTTTTGCCACTGGAAGATAAATAATCTGTTATATCATCTGGGCATATATAAACTAAGCAATCCCTGTATGGTAGGAACAGCAGAAGAAAGGACTCCAGGCTTCTCTTGGTACCAATGTAAGCCACCCTGATTGTTGGTGGTGGCTTCTCCGTTAACATCTGGTCTATTGTGAAAGCAACAGGTCATACTTATGGTGGCTTCCAAGGCTGTTTTTTTCCTCATGGCATTAAAATTCCATGCACAAAGCCCACCTTCTCAGTCTTAGAGCTGCAAAAGACATTTGTGACATTCAGTGAGAGAACACCACAGGAAGAATAGAAACAAATCATGTAGGGTTCATATTTTCTTAGGTTTGAGTATAAATGAGATTTTGCAAATAGTTTTGCCTTTAATGTAATGCATATAAAACAGATGCAGATTTCTATGTAGACCCATGATATCTAATAATATATCTAGTAAAATTACATGATACGTAGTAATAAAGAACTAATACAATGGGTCTGAAATTTGCTAGGAAGGACAATTCTGGAATATCCAACAAGTTTCCAAGTAAATTATGAATTAGTTATGAAATAATCTTCACCACCTTAAAATAAAGTTGTACAGTACAAGGTTTAGTAAGTGTTGCCACAGTTTCTAAGATATTCCCAGGATTCAGTAACATCTGAAAAACAGCTGCCCCATAAAGTTGTGTGCCTATGTGTTCCCACAGCCAGCCGTGCTGAGCTTCCTTTTGTGTGCTGCTAACTAGCAGCAGCAGCTGAGATGACAGTCCTTGTAGGTGTTAAAACAGTGAGCCAATTCCAACCTCTGAATTTTCCAGCCCTTTAACCTCCAGCTGTCTTGGCTCAGTGGGACTGTTCTATCACCCCAGAAGCCCAGTTCACTCACACACAAGACAAGCTCTACTGATGGCTGACCAACAACATCTCCCTTAGAGAGGTCTGAGGATGAACAGTGCATGTGCTGCAACGGCAAGAAAAATGACCTTTGCAGCCCAGTCTTAGCAGGAGAGCAGAGTCTTGCCCTCTTCCAACTTTGTTCTCCTACAGCAGTGGAGGAAATAATTCAGTGAAGAAAGGGTTAAGCCCAAATCCAATCATCTGTTATTCACAGTGTCTTCTGTAATTTTAAATCTTTATAGGCACTTTATAGAGCTTTATAGTTCTCTGAGAGCAGGGACACAAAGAAGTACTCTGCACAGCCATAGTCATGAACTTAGCTGACAGTACACGTGCCCCACACAGCTGACTGCCTCTCATAGGTAAAACACAGTGTGCTAAAATGCTCTGTAAACTGCTCTTTGGACTCCTCTTCTTATACACTGTTCTGAGACGTCATTCTGTCAACATGTGTTGGACCACTTGTGAGTGAAGGCCAGATAATGACTGTCACTTCTGCATGAAAGAGACCTGGAGCAAAAAAACAATCTATCATACTGCTACACTGTTAAGATCTGTTCAGCTGAGGAAAATAGACTGCCTAAGATGCGGGTCTATTTGCTTGATGGTTGTATTAACATCTGCCTGACATCCCAGCCTGAGATTGTGAATACTCAGCATGTTAAGACCCAGTGGGCTGCACTGAAGACTGATGACCAATGTTCTTGCAAGGTTGCTTAAATGTTTGAAAGGTCCCTAACAACTGAAGAAAAGGAAACCTATCTTCAGCTAACTTTAAGAGAGATAGAAAGGACACACTGGGAAACTGGGGTGTTACTGCATGGGTCCATAGACAACCAGATGGCTAATTACCAGCTGGTGTGGTAGGCCTCAGAGGCTGCTGGATAATGTGTCGTACTCTGCCTTGAGTATGACAAGTAGGCACCTAACAGCACCCCAGTACTTACAGGGATGGGATGGAGAGGACAGGGACAGGCTCTTCACATTTGTGCCTGTCAAGAGGCTAATTACTAACAGGCATAAGCTGAAATTAAAGAGGTTCAGGCTGGAGATAAGGAATGAATTGTCCCCCACAGGGACAGTCAGGGAGTGTAGCAGGTTTCCCAAGGAGATTGTGCCATCTGTCACTGGATGTTCTTGAACCCCATCTGGGAAAAATGCTGAGTATCCTGGTATGATTTCACCTATGACCCTCCTTTGGCAGGAGGCAGTGTAGTCCCAAGGTCACTTCCAGCCTCAATGACTCTGTGAATGTTTTTATGTTGAATAGTATAAGACCTCTGTGTAAAAAAGAAATCCTTGAGCCCCAAACTTCCTATAAGACTGTTCATCATCTGTGGTTGTCTTTACCAATATACTGAGAATGGATTCATAACTGAAATTATTCTTATGGATTTATTGTAATAGAAGTGTTTTTGGGAGGCATTTGGCTGCATTCCCTCCTGATTATTGGATGCTACAGATTTAACTCATCTGCAACATCAGTAAAAGCCCCAACAGCCTTAAAATCCTTGACATACATTTGTGTGCTGTCCTCTGTAACATTCTGACTTTTCTGGTCATTTTTTGTGGTGAATGACCTTTAAAAGATGTCTCATGCATGCTTTAAGATCATAGATTGGGATTTCGTAGATGGGAATTTCAGATTCGCTAATTACTTTCATTTCTCTGTTTTGTCCCTTATCCCATCTCATCTCATCTCATCTCATCTCATCTCATCCCAACCTTTTCCTGACTGAAATGATGCCTCCTCAATACCAAAACAGCTCCCTTATGAGCACGTTCCCTAAACTGGATAGGCTTGCTGGAGTCCTGCTAACTCCTGATCAAAGTTTTCTAGTGGGACTGTTCATGGACTGTAGTGCCATTCAGCATGAATTAGAGAGACACAATCTGCCTCCACACAAAAAATATTCTACTAAAAATATTAATAGGTTTAATACATGCATACAAGCAAGAAACTTCTTGCCTTTCACCAGCAATCCTCCCTATTTTCATTTCCTTGTATAGTGTCACCTTTTTAGATGACATCTGACCTAAACTCCAGGCTCTTCAAGATGAGTTATTCCTTTAGCTTTTAATTTATGCTACAATAATAAAACAATGCAGAACCAGTCACAAAACCAGGGGTGGAGCTTCTTGTCACCAAGTTTCACATAGCTAAGCACTGAGTGGGAGTAGATTTTGGCAGGCCAAGGCAAAAAGCAAGCTAGCTTGTCTTTGTCTTGCATTGTGATAAACCTTCCAGCACCGTAAAAGTACTATCTCAAGAGACAGGATCTCAAGACTGTTCTGCAGATGTGCAAATTAGGTGAAAGGTGAGTGTACAGCACAAATCACCAAGATAAGCCATCCAAACAAAGAGTTTTGTAATATCAAAAAGATCTCTGTCTTCCAAACAGATCTACTGTGTAAATACTTAAGTATGCAATACTGGATCTGACAAAGAAAAACCTGATCTGCCTATAAGCACATTTGGAGCCAAAGCTCACTGTCTTAAGTGTATGTGCTCAGGGCAGCATAATGATGCCCTGGTTTGCACTAGTATCTCCTACAATAGAAGGTATCAGTCACAGTAAGGACATTCATCTTAGGATAAACAGACAAATTGTTTTATTAATGTGAGACTGGACAAAATACAATGAGCTATCACATGAAGATCTGGTAATGGAGTAGCTGACTTCTTTTTAAGGACCATTTTTATCTTTGTCTTCTATGATTTTAGTGTCTCTAACATCAGCTGCAGCCTCAGACACAACTACCCAGGAAAAAGACTGTCATACTGACAACAGTCTTGCTGGTTTGATTTTTCCCAGCAGAAACAAAGACCCTGTGTTCCCTGGTCAAAACTGGTCTGTAAATCTTGCCTGTAAATAAATTTTAGTTGATAAAAAAAATGCAGAAGGTTATGTAAACATAGTCAGTTAATATATAAAGCATACTTATATGTTAACGTAAGCAAATTAATATACAGATGAGAGTGTAGTATTGTTGGAGGGCATCTAAATCTTGGGGGCAACATAGCTGTAATCTCAGACCAGTGAGTTGGCTCTGTCATTTTGGCTTCTTGCCAAAATATTTCTAAGGGGGATTATTTTGTTGCCTTAACCTTGCCCTTGTAGCATTTTGCTTCAAGTATAAGCCAAGTATTTGGTTATTATAGTGCAAATGAAGTTAAACCAAAAGAAAAATAAACAAAAAACTTTTTAAAACTCTGCTTGAAACCATGGAGTTGCCCATTAATTTCAGGTCATGGCACATACTGACAAGGAATTCTTATCTGAGTCTAGTGTTAAAGAATAACCAAGGGATCCTCTCAGCTTTCACAGCTGAGTATCTCATTCCTAAACAGAACACTATAGTCTCCAAATCACAGAATCATAGAATATTAGGAGTTGAAAGGGACCTCGAAAGATCATCTAGTCCAAGCTCCCTGCCACAGCAGGATTCCCCAGACCAGGTCACACAGAAGCGCATCCAGACGGGTTTTGAATACCTCCATAGAAGGAGACTCCACAGCCTCTCTGGGCAGTCTGTGCCAGTGCTCTGGCACCTGAACTGTGAAAAAATTTCTACATGTATTCACACGGAATCTCCTATGCTTCANTGACCACACCCCTTTTAATACACCCCAGAATCCCATTAGCCCTCCTGGCCACAAGAGCACACTTCTGGCTCATGGTCATCCTTCCATCCACCAGGACCCCAGATCCCTTCCCCCTTCACTGCTCTCCAATAGCTCAGTCCCCAACCTATACTCGTACAAGCGGTTGGTCTTTCCCAGGTGCAAGACTCGAAACACTGCATTACAAAACAGGACAGGGCCATGGGATGCAGCTTACTGAACATGACTGGGTTTTTTTTCTTTTTCCTTTCAATTGAATTAGCAAAGACATGTTCTTTATTCTTTAATTCACATTTGACAAACTCATAAGTGATGTGAACATATCAGAAACATCTCTACATGGTGTTTTACCATGGTTCTCTATGAAAATTCAACTGATGGAAAAAAAAACCAAAATAAACATTGTTAAGTTTGCTTCTCTGTATGGAAATTATTAATTTTTTTTATGAATTTTATCGTTTTACTACTCAGGACTTCTCTCCAACAGTGATGCCCTGCTTTTGTCACCTTCCTCAATAGATGGTAAAGAAGGCTAACTGGACTGAAACGTCAGCTGGACTTCTTCTTAAGCCACACAACACACATCATGAAAATCTTCCCTTAATTTTTGGAAGTCATACAAATGCTATCACCAACGTCATCTTGGTTACATGGACATTCTGACACTCTTGAAACTTCTGACTGATTCTGTAAGTGAGACATCAAAAGCATGACATGACCTTACAACACTGCAGAAGACAAATATGGCAAAGAGTACTGTAAGTATGCACCTGTTCTCCCAGCAGTACTAAAGGAACCCGCAATTACGCTTTGGGGATGTCACATAATCTGTGTTATGCAAAGCACTTCTTGCATGAGTGTATCATTCTTACACCTGCAGATTACAAATCATGCACTGTAAGAAGCTTTCTCATTCAAATATCTTAGTAATTTTGTAATTTGCTGTTGCTACATAGCATTGCAGGGAAACCAAACGTGACGCATGAAAATGGGTGGATGCCAGGAAATGAATGTCTGAATGGGATTACTTGGCATGCTGTAAGGGACCAGCTCTTGTAGTTTCCTCATCTCAAGATTAGGGAAAGAGTGGTTGATTTTTAACCTAAATTTGTTTATGAGCTTGGCTTTTTAGGCCTTCCTGGGGAAAAAAGGGTGGTAGTATGAGTTACTGTGGAATGAACAGGCTCAGGACAGGAGTCAGGAGTATTAGTAGGGGTCAGAGATGGAGCATGCTAACTGAAGGTGCTCTTTTCTGTTGGCTTTGTCAACTGAAAAATGACCCCACTACTAACAGGTGTCTCCAGCTATGTAAAGGAAATAGGTTTATACAGTGCTACTCACACAAACCCAAAGGAAGTAAACAAGAGGACATAATGAAGGCACCTGAAACACAACAATGTAGAAATTATTCTCAGACTGACAGCACTCCCAGCACAAAAGTCAGCTAGGATGTCATACGTAGCAGGGACTGAATCATATTGCCAAAATATCCCTGTGAAACAGAGCAGATGCTGCTTGTCACTGCAAGCACCATCCAGTGGTATTGCAGACAACTGATAAACTGCACAACCTTCTCCTGTCTGTGGGTAGTGGTATGACAGGAATATTGTGATTTCACTACAGAAGAGTATCTTAGTGATCCTCAGACTCATCTGCCTCAGGATTCCCACTCTCTCTTGTCATAACCTTCACACAACTGTTGCCACACATAAATTTTTTGCTACTGATACAGCTTTCAAAACTGCATTCCTTCCACCTTTTCCATGAGTTAAACAGAGTACAGGGTGATTACAGTCTATTGGGACAGATTCTATGTATCGGTTGTTCAAGTTATAAGAGTTTGCACCAACTATGTTTTTCCTTTTTAATATGTCTCCAGCAGCTAACAGTAAGGGTAATGTTTCAGCAGGAAGCCAGGCAACATCACTCTCATTGATTTCTGCAGTATAAAAATCTGTCTTGATGCACTGCAGCCAGGATATGAAGGGGAGAGTTCCAGCACAGAATGGCATATACCCTTGGAAGGTCTCAGCATACCAAATCATCTGCCTGAATACACTCATAAGCAGAAACCTGACTTAATAACATTTTGCAATAATCATGACACTTTTTATCCATGATCACGAAAGTACTTAGAGATTAAAAAATTTACTCAAGGTCAGACTTGGAGCCAGTGGTAAGAATTGGCATCAGAAGTGAAAAGACAGCACTTAAAAGATTAAATAAGCACATTGCATGTTTTTAGTTTTATCTCTGTCTCTTGAGTAAGTAACATCCTCAAAAGTGCCAGTCCCCCAGAGCGCATTTAGACGCTGTATGTTAATAGAAGCTTGTGGCTACCAACAGCAACATATACATCAGAAGATCTGGACCTTTTCTTCTAGTCAATCTATCCTGGCCTGAAAGTACCTTAAAAGCTTATAGTAGGTATGTGGAAAGAGTGTTTGGATTATAAGAAAAGGGAAAAAAAAAGATTCACAAATAAAAATCCTTGTGCTCCAGTACAATGGTAAGTTTCAACTTCCCTGAAAATCAGAAAGAAAATAATGTGTTTGGCACTTTGAAGAAGAAAAGAAAGTTGAAATATAGTAGTGAAGAGAAGCAACCCATTGCTCTAGTAAAAACTATGATCACCATATTTCTGCCTGATGTTGTTGAAATCACAGATAAATGAAAATTAACACCTGAATGTGAAACTTGCTATTAAGACCCTACAACAGAGGATCACCTCTGTTCACTGCTAAGATAATCTGTTCATACAAACTCCCCAAGTAATTGTTCTGCATCGCTGTAAATTACAGTGTGTATTTGAATGCTTATCCTAGTTTCAGACTAATTTATGTTGGTGATACATTACTGCACAATTATATTTATGAAAAGAAATAGCTTATCCACATATGGATTGTCTCTAGGGGATAGAGTTTTGGGTAGACTTGGCTTAAAACTACTGCCTGAGAACCTGCCAACATGAGATTTTTTGCTTGTATTACTTATTGGTTTTGTAGGTTTTTGTTTGTCTGGGGTTTGTTTGTTTTAATTTTTGCAGCAGCACATGCCTTTTTGTTACTTTCACATGTGGGTCAGATGTCAAGAGACTGTGCAATTATGTTGGTTTTATGCTATTTAAAAACACCTTTCTTCAATGTTTTATTGAATTTTTAAAAGTCTTTAGTACTTCTGAAATGCATAGTGCACTTCATCCCTGGAAGCTTTTAAGACAAGGCTTGATGGGGCACTGGGTAACCTGATCTAGTGGATGGTGTCCCTGCCAGGCAGGGGAGTTAGAACTAGATGATCTTTGAGGTCCTTTCCAGCTCTGACGATTCTATGATTCTACCTATAGAATCTATATTCTGTATGTCAATTTCTTTTTCTTTTTTTCCTTAAGAAAATCAAACCCTTGTCATTAGGTTTTACAGACTAACATAAAGAGAAATCACTGGTACTTACAAAGGTTTGGTAAAGATCACAATTTAGAAAATATTTTACTCAATGTTATTTACAGTTTCAGTTATACCATACTTCAGAAAACAGTGGAGGGTGTCATTTCAGTGGTTAACCTTTTACCACACTTTAATGTCAGTCCAAAACAAAGACTCTCTCTCTATGCTCTATAAGGTATGGAACATGAAACCAAAGAGATGACTAACCAAAGTCTGGAAAAAGTGAAAAGTTAAAATGCCTGGAGGCTCACATATGTTTTGAAACATGAGATGTAGCTTCCTACATTAAACCACTATTATTTCCAGCCCAGTCGTACACCTCCTCCAGCAGTTATCAATATTCAATGCTTCTGAGGAGGGAATAAACAGATAATACATGTTTGGCTTGAAAATACCTAGTGAAAAGGTGAACTGTGAAGGGAAGAGGAGAAGTCTGTCGTTACTGGTGCGTGTGAGGCTTTCTGACCACAATGCTGCCTTTCGTCATCAGCAGCTGTAGGAAGGATAGTTATCAAAGTGCAGCAGAAATAGCACCAGCACAATCCTAGGGCACAGAACTTGACATGGACATCTCCTGAGCTCAAGTAATTTCTGATCCTGTTCACCTTGTCCAGGCTTCTGTTGAGTTAGAACTGAACTCTCCTTGGATCCACCACTGCTACTGTAACACTTAATTGCAGAGTTCTACATACTACAGCTCCATAAAAATCATATCTTGCAGGGCCTATTCTTATACTAGACATCACAGTTCCTGAGTGCACTCCAGATACCCTTTAGTGTGCTATCTGATGTATTAAGTCACAGCCTTGTAAAAAGCTGCATTTGTTTTGGATTATAATATCCAAGCAGCTGTCAACACATTATTCTAGAAGTGTTCAGTGTACAGTTAAGCCTATAAAAAAGGAATTGACCACCAGCTGTTAGTCTTCCTAGTACCGTGATGTCACTATCTGCTGGCTGCTCATTGTAGTATGTACTGGAACACTTATCCCATATATAAAGGCTTTCACGTGGCAGTTTATCACTTCCTCAGAGTCTCCAGCTTGGAACAGGTGATCCCAGAGAAGATCAGGTTTGAAGTCTGCAATGACCACAGCGAGATCTTTTAAATTCATTTTATAGCCAAATGGATAGGACTAGAGGTTCTCAGTACACAATGTTCACCCAAATTTGAAAGCCCATGCTCAGTCTCATCCTACCTCTTTCTCAAGAACATCAGCATTTCCAAACTTCTGACTGCTTTTTTTCTTTGGAAGTGAATTTTCAGGACATCATATTCTCCTGAGCCAATAGCTTCTCTCATTTCCTTACAGCTTTGCTGTATTTGTTCAAGGCCCTCCACCCTAATGATCTCAGGGGACTGCTGACTCCTTTGGCAAAGGGAAAGGGCATTCCTGTTCTGTGGGTTTCTTTTCATTGTTGTCTTAAATGCTTAACAGACAACAGCAGGCCATCCTTCCAGCAGAGATGAGATTACTCAATGCTTACACTAGTCCCCCTCCTCTGCCATTTATAAGTCATTCCTAACTACAACAGAAATTTGATAACTGAACTATAGTCTTCCTGTGCGGTTATCTAGCTTCCAAATCTTGGCAGCTGGATGATACAATTACCTGTCAAACCCAGCATACTCCAGAATCAAAACCACTTGGCTTCATTTCTGCTCAGACCAGAAGTTGCTGAGTCTAACTGTGATAAGAAAGCATCAAGAGGAACCATCAAGAGTCTCTGAAAATCTCATATATCAAGGGAAACTGCTCAACCATAATTACACAAACATCTAAATTCAGACGCTGTCAAGATACATCTATGCTTCTTTAAACCTTACTACCAGAAATATCTTCCTCTAGTTCCTGCATGGAAAAACAAAGGGCTCTCTCTTTTCTATAATTTAGTGCACATCTCTATCATTCAATCCACTTAGAGCAGGCTATAACAAGGGATTCTCCCTGTTTAGGAGGCGAAAACTCATATATAATATATAATGCTTCCTACTACTACTGTCAGCATCAGCTTGTTTTTGTTATAGTTTTCTGTTCCTGTGAATGTAGTGTGCCAAGTGTTACTGGAGTGTTAGTATGACAAAATACTAAACATTAGCCAGTCTAGATATTTAAAGATGCAAATCATTAATATTGTGTCTTTATTACAGTTATTCTTCATTTTATGTAAAACTGTTCGTTAGAAAACCATATTTAAACTCATATGTAAGCTTCGCAAGTAAAAAATTGTCATATGTAAACCAAGTGAACAGACTTTTACTAAGCTTTTACATTAGAATGCAATGGTTGATAAATTCAATGTGCTTCACAAGTTTGCCTCAGCATCCTATTTGCTATCTCAGTCTATAAATACATCACAAATTATTTGACTTAATAAATGATCTTTTCAGCTGCATTATTCAAAACCTGTTACCTTGCTATTCATGAAAAAAACT
Source organism: Galbula dea (assembly GCA_013399015.1). Lineage (NCBI taxonomy): Eukaryota > Metazoa > Chordata > Aves > Piciformes > Galbulidae > Galbula > Galbula dea. The sequence continues at coordinate 64,267 of VWZX01003046.1, forward strand.
GGTCATATTCACAATTAATACTGTGGCCAGTGCTGAAGCACTTATCTTCTTCATACACAACTCCCAAAGTGCCTGAGGCTGCCTGCTCCAGACGGTTGCCCAAGGTGGTAGAGCAGTTTTATGCAGATATAGGCCTATCTGAAAGAGAACTATTCAAGGTATTTACAAATTCACTGAAGCCAAGAGAACAGAAAACTGAAGGCAATCAGTAACACCTAGTCAATATCATGAATAGCCTGATTGTTGCCTTTTCTATTAAGAATTTCAATAATATCTAACATTTCTCAACTTTGGACATGCAGGAGAAAAACTAATGCCTTAGGCCAGTCAGTTATCATATATGTTCACAGACTGTAGCAACCACTACCAATGGTTCGCAATTGCAGGAAACGTGTATGAAAGAATGACTAAGTCTTAGTTGGTGTAATAGCTACACCAAGACCTGGAAAAGTGTCTTCATTAAAGAGAACACAGATTCTGTTAATGACCATTTGATAATACATGCACACATTTTGCTAGTTTTGTTCTGTATGCAGTTTTCTCTTTTTTTCCTCCACCTAGATGTAATATCTGCTTTCAGACAATTCCCTTTAGATTTGGGTCATCCCTAAGGACATTGCAGATGTATCTTTCTTGAGTTTAGACCTCTGTATTTCACAGTACTGTAATCTCATTAAAATTTGCAAACTTCATAAAAACACAAAATACAGTCATTGCTTTCCTCCTATGGCCTTGGCTACATGGCTTAGTGAGCCCTTGCTAACATATGCATAGCATAGTGTTCCCTGCACCTCTTTAGCCACCCTGCTGTTAGCATGTTGCCTCCTTTCACTTTTCCATCCTTCATGTTTCTACTGGTCCTACTGGCAGCTCAGGTGAAAGACAAGCTACTTTTCAGAACTGGGGGATGCCCCATCACTGGAAACGTTCAGGGTCAGGCTGGATGGGACTTTAAGCAACCTGATCTAGAGGAAGATGTCCTTGCATATATATGGCAGGGGGAATGGACTAGATGATCTTCAACAGTCCCTTTCAACCCAAACCATTCCATGGCACAGGTGCCACAAAGTCATTAATGCTCCACTCACACATCACGGTGGAGCAAGCTACTATTGAGACTGCTGAAGGAAATGTTAAAAATATTGTTTCCCAGCAATGATCCAGATGGAGAGATAGTTTGTGTTATTAAGCAAGCACTGAGGGCAACTAGTCTAATGACCACGACTGAGACACTGCACCATTTAATGAAGGACAGAATTTCAGCTTCATGTCTTCATGTGAACTATTGCCTAAGAGATCATGGGAAAAGCTTAGAAGCTGCTTTGAAGACAGCACAGACAGGTATGGCAACATGACAACAGCAACTCAACACAACCAGGCAGACGTGGGTGTTGAAGTGATTCTACCAGCAAATTCTCACTGCAAAATGGAGTTGCTAAGCCAGAAACGCAACCCAGAAGTTCCTGGAGTAATCCACTTAACTTCACACTTTGCACATGCCTTAGTCAGCTTTCCTAGTTAAGCAGAAGAACAATACCCCTTCCTTAGTCTGAGCAAGGAAACATACTGAGCACTCCCTAGAGCAGAGAGATAGAGAGTACCTCTACCATTGACTATATAGGGAGCCTGACTCTAAATGTCTGAAACTTAACTACATGTATGCCTCCCTTGGGATTAAAATCACATGACAACGACTGGAAGGTCCAGGATTTAGTAACCTTCCTACCTATGCAGCACAGAAAGGTCTTGACATTGCTATTCTGCTACTTCTTCTTCAGATTTAGACTCACATCACCAAAATTAAGTGTCCACTATTTGATTCATCAAATATAGTTATCGCTGTTCCAGACAAGCAGACGAAAAGGTATCTTGTGTTTCTTCCCTTTTCTTCTTGTTCCATAGAGCTATGACAGAAAAAATACTTTTTTCCCCATCAAAGAATGTTAGTCTCTTGTTCTTAGCCGCCAGACTCCTTCCTGAAGTGGAAGTCTTATCAAGTAATATATACTGAAGTAAGCACTCAGTAGAAAACATAGCAGCAATTACACTGCATCTTTCTTTAAGCCACTGAAAACGTACAAGGTGTTGACATACTTCAGACACTAAACTGAAAGGTATCACAGTTAAGATTATCCCTTTGTCTGTGCCAAACTAATAAATGTGGGTGGAAAGAACTGCCCTTGAAGTTGCTCTCTTAGCAATGAACACTTCAGCCTAGCTAGGATTCTGACAGACTGAAAACCTTTTTTCTATCAGAGCTGCAAACTAGACAGAAGGGAAAGATCAGCAAAATTTCTTCTGTATTAATCACAGTATATCTTAACACACAGGTGGTTTGGGATGGTAGTGACCTATTCTAAAGAAAGTTTCATGATAACTGGTACTTTAGCTGGGATATGGCTAGAAGACTTTCAGATTTTAAAATCAAATTAGTGCACTTGAAGATAGCATTGTGTGGTATATTAGGCAAGGACCCCGGTTGCTGATAGCAATCAGAATCATTTTATTATTCCATAAATTAGAATTTATACCTTTACAGAAGAGTTAATGACTAATTACCTTCATACAGAAAGAGCACTGACCAAATAGTAAGTAACACCTTCATACACAAAGTATACTGACAAATTAGCAAGTAACTCTTACATATACAATGGTTACTGACCAATTAAGAGCTAACACTTTATTAATAGATAAAAACAACTACCATAAATGTAATAAAAACAGTGCACTTCAAAGACATGTGAATGTGATAAGACTGATGCTGTGACCTGCGGGGAGGGTAGCATGCTAAGACTGTGTAGGGTGTCAAGGCCTCTGTGTACCAGCTGCAAAGCTCCTGCTAGCTGACTCCCACTTTCTCTCTCAGGCTAACTTCTTTCTTATGAGAAACCGGCCTCTGCTTTGTCTAGTTTCTCTCCTGCAGGAGCCTGACCTTTGCGGTCTGCAGTGACATACCACAGTATTGTATTGAGTCTTTACAAACTACTAGTTTGAACTTTTTCTCCTCTATTGTCCATAGTTTTGAACAAGGTGATCAGAAAAGAAGTCCTATGGTGAAAATCCTACCTCAAACTTGAAAAATAAGAGCCCTCCCCCCCAAATTTCTAGCAACAGGATTGGCAATGCTCTTATTACCTGCCTGAGATGCTGAGGCTTCTGTAGATTCTTCAGTGTATGAATGCTCCTGTTTTGGGTGTATGTGAAGTTCCAGGAGAAGACAATCCTGTAAATTAAGGCTGAGCTCTTTTCTATAACTATATGCATCCTACCACTCAATGCCTTCCTTCCCTAAGGTTTATAGTTACCTTGCAAGCTGTCTCATAAGGAGCTGTACCCATGCCAGCTTCATAGATCTGAAAAGAAACCAGTGGCTTAGAGCCATCACGACTAAACTGAAAAACAGTTACAATTTCCACATCGATGTCTTTATATTAACAACATACACTTTGGTACAGCCCTTCAGTTCTAAACTTTAAACTGCTAATACACTCAGCAAGTACTGTATGTGTATGGCAGGAGAATGAAATTAAACTTAGATGGAAACAAAAACCGTGAAGGAAGAGTGTAAAAATACTTGTCACAGGTAAAACATCTCAAAGAAGAAGTGATGCGTTAAAAACCTATGAAATGGAAATCAGTGCCAGGGAGATAGAACCTCTGATTATAAGGTCATCTTTGAACCTTTGGAGACTGAAGCTGTGGATTATGTCTTGTTTAGTGTTTCACTAGTCAAACTAGTCAACAAACTGAAGCGTTTCATCAATAACTATCCTTACCTGCGATTTTTAACTTTAATCTGCCCCT